>VDFB02000015.1:46244004-46306751 GCA_007258455.2 Sequoia sempervirens
TTCTAAAAATGTTGATGAGCATTTGTTACATCTTAGGCAAGTGTTTGAAAAATGCAAAGAGTTTGGTATCTCTCTCAATCCAAAGAAGAGTATCTTTGCTGTTCATGAAGGGAAATTATTAGGACACATAGTGTCAAAGCAAGGAATTACTATTGACCCGGAGAGAGTTAGAGCCATACTTGAGTTGCTGCTGCCTAATCACAAGAAGGGCCTACAAAGTTTTCTGGGCCAGATCAACTTCCTAAGAAGATTCATCCTTGATGTTGCAAATCTATTACAACCTTTAACAACTATGTTAAAGAAAAATGCCCTCTTCAGTTGGATAAAGGGTGCCAAGAATAGTTTTGAAAAGGTCAAGGAGGCCTTAGCAGTAGCTCCCACGCTGGTAAATCCTAATTTTTCCAAATATTTTTATCTGTATGCTTATGGTAGCATGAGTAACATTTCTACAATATTGGTCCAAAAAAATGAAGAGAATATAGAACAACCAATAGCCTTCTTCAGTCAAGGTTTGGTCGACTATGAACAAAAATACTCCTTTGTGGAGAGGCATGTCCTCGTGATGATCAGAAGCCTGAAGAAATTCAAACCTTTGATTTCTCATAATAAAATTCATATTCTGGTGGCGCACTCAAGTGTGAAGGAGTTTCTGTTGAATAAAGACCTGAATGAAAAAAGAGCAGGGTGGATTACTAAGGTCATGGAGTATGATGTAGATATCAGCGTCACCAAACTAGTTAGAGGAAGAGGCCTTTGTGAATAGCTTGCTTCAGGGTCGAGTAGTGAAAGTGAACTAGAAAAGGATGCTATGCTTGCCAATTCAAATGAGCCTCGAAATGCTTAGGATGATGTGCCCATAGGGAGAACTAATTGGGTTCAAGATATGACCCAATTTTTACAAACTGGTCAATGCCCATTAGGTTTGACAGAGCCAAAAGAAGATACTTTAAACTGCAGTCCATACCATATGTCCTGATGGGAAATGTTCTTTTTAAAAAGGATCTGAATGGTATCCTATTATGATGCATTCACAGTGACCAAATTGAAAGAGTGCTTCATGAGTTTCATGACGAAGCTGTAGGAGGTCATTTTGCTCCCAGAACTATTGCTTGGAAGATCATGAGAGCTGGTTACTACTGGCCCATCTTGTTCAAGGATGCACATTCTTGGTCAAGAAAGTGTATCAAATGTGCTCTATTTTCAGGAAAAGAGAAACTTCCTGCTATGCCCCTACACCCAATTCAAGTGGAGCATCCCTTTACGAGATGGGGCATTGATTTCATTGGTCCAATAAACCCACCTTCCAGTGCTGGTCACAAGTGGGTACTTATAGCTACGGACTATTTTACAAGGTGGACAGAAGCGGTTGCATTGAAAGAAGCACAAGTCTTCAACCTTGAGCTTCTATGAAGACATAGTCACCAGGTTTGGAGTGCCTGACTCCATCATCTCTGATCATGCCCTTGCATTTGTGGGATTAAAACTGACCGATTGGGCTGTCAAGCATGGCATTCATTTTAACACCTCCTCAAATTATTACCCTCAGGGTAATGGTTTAGCTGAAAGCACAAACAATAACCTCATCAGGATCATCAAAAGAACCATAGAGGATAATCAAAGGACCTGGCACATCAGTTTGAAAAATGCACTTTTGGCAGACAGAGTGACTCCTAAGAGGTCTGTTGGTAATTCGCCATATATGTTGGTCTATGGTAGAGAGGAAAGATTGCCACTATCCGTGGAGCTTCCAGCTCTAGACATTGTTCACCAGCTGGAGATGCTTGAGGGATAGGACCCAATGTCTGTAAGGTATGCAAAACTCATGGAGCTCGAAGAATCAAGGGACAGAGCAATGAAAAATTTGGAGGATCATCAGCTCCAGACAAAGAAGACATTTGACGAAAGGGCTACAACAAAATCTTTTAAGGAGGGAGACCTCGTGCTTAGGTGGGACATTCTTAAAAGCAGACCAGGCCATCACACACAGTTCAATAACATGTGGACTGGTTCGTTTATTATCACAGGTTGTAAAGAGCACAATGCTTATCAACTGGCTACGATAGGAGGAGATTTGCTTCCTATCCCAGTTAATGGGATACACCTTAAACCCTGCTTTCAAGTCTAATAAGTTCCATTCTTATACATATCTAGTTAGGTTTTATGTTTTCAATTAGTACTTTTCACTTTGGTTCGTTTGTTCTCTGTTTTGTCCCATTCCTAAATGTTGTTTTTGTGCGGTATTTTTCTCTGTAGTTTTCCCTTGTTTTGTTTTTTGGCAACCTGATTACGACTCGTGAATCTCAGGTAGTTCAGGCCATGTGTAAGACTGATTTTTGTTTGTTTTTCTGAGCCTCCTAATGACTCCATGCCCAATGGATAAGCCTAGTCATTGGTTCTCATGTTTAGTAGGCAAACATCCCGCAAAGGTCGCCAGAATTGTTGCCTCCATTTCACCTACAGTTAAATCAGGCAAGCTAATCAAATGTTAGATCTTCAGAGGCCAGTGGGACATTTACACGAGGGGAAGGAATTTGCATCTATTGCTAGGTCACAGGGAACTCAGTGGGAGAAGCTACCCTGGGAGTATTTGGCATGAAAAATCATCTAAGGAAAAAGTCAGCAGGACTCTCCTACTGTCTGGCCGACTGACTGTTTGTTTTATTCCATCCTGAGCAGGTCGCTGAGACCTAGTTTTTGTCATGCCGAACGAGCTTGCAGAGCCTATCACTATAACGGAAGGGGTTCGGTATGACCTCTCACCACATGGATTTCCTTGGCTGATAGGCCATTCAATCGTCATTCACCAAGAGTCTCGACGACCATGGGCTTCTGGGAGACCTACAACGTTCGGCAAGAAGTCCCAGCGAAGATTCAATCTCTTGCCGATGTGTGAAGAGTCTCAGGGCGAGGGATGCTTTTGGAAAAAGAGTTGGGGCTTCACCAGGAGGTCTTGGCGAGGACGAAAGTCTCGCTGAAAGGAAAACAAAGAACCTCGGTGCAACTGGGGGACTTCGCTAGAATGTCCCGCCAACAACAAATGTCTCGCCAAGGAAAGAGTTCACCAAAGGTTTTTTGGCTTAGCATGAGGTCATGCCGATGGCTCAGTGCCTCCCTGATAGGAAAGGTGACGTCACTAAAGTAAATGTCTCGCTGACATTCAGTGTCTTTCCAAAGGGGGAGAAGAACTTAGAAAGAATGCAAGAGTTCAGAGAGAGTCGCAATGAAGGCAAATGAAATGGAGCTCGGCAAGAGCCATAGAGCTCGATATAGAGTCTCGGGGAATAGAGACGGTCTTGCTGACTGCAAGGAGACCCCATCAAAACATGAAGGGCTCGCCAAATGATGATGTCACCCAGAGGTCATGTCGACAATGGGAAGTCCTTGCGGTATAAGGGGTGTTATCGGCAAGAGTCTCACCGAACGGTGCAGCCTCCAAAATGGAAAAAGTAGTTTCGGCCAAAGGAAAGGTTCTCGGTGAAATGTCTTGTCAAGATGGAAATGTCACCCTGACTCAAAGAGCCCTCGGTGTAATGAAAAATTTCACCAAGATGTCCCGGCGATAAGGTGGGGGTCTCACCGACAACGGAGGAGCCTTCGGTGTAGCACAAGGATCTCGGGAAGACTTCTTCTCAACCGGTGGGAGTCAGGCCGAGAGCAAGGAGGTTGACTGAGGGTTCATACCTCGGCGTGAGTCTTTCCGAGCAGTGAAGCCTTCAGAATGAAAAGGAATTCACCAAGAGGAGAGGGAGTTCTACATAATGTCTCGGCGACACAAGGGGTCACGTCGACTGCAGGGGGGCCTCGCTGGGAGTCTTGCCAAAGTGAAATGAGGCATGTGCATGCTGAAGTTGAAGTGCCTTCAGCACAACCTCTTCTTGACTGAGGGATGTCTGGCCGACAGTGACAAATATACCAAATGAGAAGGATATCGATGTGACTCATGGTCTTTGCTAGGACTTCTAACCGAATCCGTTTGTCTTGCCGATGGTTTTGGTGGTATCAACGTGACTTCTAAAGCTGCAGAGACACTTGATCACATCAGCAAGACACTTTTTGTGTCTTGCCGAGATGCTTTTCCATTCAAAGGGATTTTTGACCGGCTACAGGGCTTGCGTGGAAGGTGCTCGACTAACCAAAGGGATCTAAGGCGAACCATGGCAGTCTGATCAAAACGTGGAATGCCAACTCAGGACAAATGCAACATGAATACAATATATATCTGTTCTGAGCTCGGGGGACATTCAATGCGACTCTTCAACAAGGGACTCAGTAGCTAGACATGATGGATCAGAAGAATTAATGCTACAAAAGATCAGGAGAAGGTTTCTCCCAGAGCGGTTCTTCACACCGACACCAACAACAGGGACACGCAGGCCTCTACAATTAATTCATAAAAGATCTGAGTTAGATCTTTTCCCAAATTAGGATATTTTTGTAAGCCCTAAGGGGCCGACGTATAGTCTGTATATAAGGCATTTTTTTGCTTTTTGTAAAGGGGTTCTGATTACACACCCTGAGGAGTTAGTGATTTTCAATCAATCCTTTCTGAGTCAATGTATGTTTTATGTAACTCAACTGGAATCCTGAATACAACACAGAATTTACCTTGGAAGTCCATGTTCATATTGGTATTGATTCTCATTTTTGTATCTTTCTTTTGCACATGCAAGTCTATAACTATGTTTTCACATTTCTGCATTTATATCTTAAGGTCGTGAAATTGATCTTTCCTTCCCAAGGTGTATGTGTGGGCCAAACCTATTAGGACTAAAGCATTGAATCAGAAAGAGGTTGTTCTGGGTATGTAAATCAATTGAATTCAAGCTTTCAAGTGTTTGTTTTGCTATGTTCATTTCATGATTTCTCATTAATATGGTGTATCACCATAGGTTTAGTTTTTCCATTTTATGCATCTCTTCCAATTTTCCTTTCGAAGAATCAATAGTTTAGGTGATACCAAAGGAATTCAGCCTTCTCCGGAGGTTCACTTCAACCATAGGTGACCCACAGCCTTGGAGTGATCCCATGTTGCTCTAGAATGCTCAATTTCTTGTAAACTTTGCACAGGGTGCAATTCTAGGTGACAACAAAACCATCCCAGTACAACGAGTGTGATCTCTGTGACTTTCAATAAATCAAAGGACATAAAACAAAAAACTACATGAAACTTAAAAAAATCATCCAATACCTCATAGAAAATGATACAATATCTATTGAGGTACCAGTTGTGAATTAGGATTTTAAGATATACAAAAACCCTATGCCAGATCATAACAAAGCAAATAAAAATGGAAAAGTTAAGGATTACACCAATGTGCAACATACCTATTCCAATGTAGTTTCCTCCTATGATAGTGTTATCACTGTTTTTACCATCAAAGGAGCTAGTACAAAATGTGGAGTCACCACATGACATGGAAAAGTAACCATTCAAGGAGTCCCACCTTAATCTAGGACACAACCCACTTTTCCCACATCTAATCCTAGCAAGTACAATCTTCTAGATCAACTTAAGCAAACTCCTGCATAGATATCTATCTTAGAACTCTTAAGGTTATCCCCTGCACATAGGGACATATTGGAGAAAGCCTTTTCTATGTCATTTGTTCCTGAGAGTATTGATACCGATCAGTTTCAAGATATGGTAGGCCAAATCACTAATCATCTTCTCACCTTCTTCGAGCAAGACCTACCATCACAACCATGTCATAACTTTTCTTTACACCTTGAGGTTGTCATTCATAAAAACAAGGTCAAAAGAGTCTTGGTTTGAACATTTGTACCTTGTAGTTGATAAAAAATATAGGCTATTCAGAAGATACTATTGAGAAGACAAAGAGTATTGCCATCAGAGCATATGGCAACCAAGAATGGGTATCACAGGGAATCATTGCACTTCCCATCCAAGTGGAAACTATTATTGCTGAAACTACATGCCAAGTGCTTGATCTTGATCTTCCCTATAACATCCTACTTGGCCGACCATGGATCCAGCTCTAAAAGTTGTAGCTTTGATTTATCATCAGTGTGTGAAGTTTCCTTTTGAGGGCAGAGAAATCACTATCCAAGGAGACCTTGAGCCTTTTTACTACTGCAAAAGTATTGAAGCCAAGTTCTATAAGATACCCCAAATACCCAAAAAATGTTGAAGGGTCTACTCCATCAAGCTCATTTGTTGACCACTCATCCCTAGCCTCTACTTCAGCAACAAAAATTACCATTGTGAAAAGTATACCCAATGTCAAAGGAATGATCTAGGATGATGGTTGTGGAAACTACAAACTACTGAAATACACCTTTGTCTTAGGAGAGTTACCTATTTCTCCTCAGTCACATGGGAAACCCACATCCAACACCAAAGAACCCGAAACAATCAAGATGAAAGCTACTACCTTCACCAAGTGGGGGGATTTGAACTGGGAAGATATCTCTAAATTCCTCTATCAAGATGAATGACCTATCCTTGTTCTTCCCATGGAATATGATAACAAAGGCCTACAACGCATGTAGAATTGGGGATATAAAAAGAATGAAAAGATAGAACAGAATTACAATGGCTTACTAGAACCCATCATTCCTTAGAAACAAATAAAGAATCTTGGCTTGGGTTGTACTACTAGTAAGGTCACACTTATTGGAAAAGGTAATTTTGCTAAATGAGTTGAGGCTTCCTCTTGGTCACCTACATCGTGTGATACAACCTTAGATGACTTTCCCCTTGATATTGCTGACCTATTTGAGAACAACACCCTCTTTATGATATCTATAACATCCTTTGTCCCAACCAACCAACGAATTGAAATAGGCCTTGTATACCCACAATTTATTGACATGGACCAACAAGGACCACCGATTCTGGATTTATTCAAAAATGATGAAGCGATCTCATAATTCATGGGACTCCATGACAACTTATAATGGGAAGATCACAAAGTAGGCTTCAACATAGAGCTTGAAACAGGGGAATATTATGGGGAGACAATTGAATCCTTCAATTGCAAAATTAATGAAATTCCACTAACATGCAGATCCTTGAGTGAAAGCCACTTAGTGGTACTCTCTGATTCTAAAATAGTAAAAATAAAAGATGCATTCGATGGTGAAAACCTCCCTAAGGCACCCAAGGATGAGGGATTCAAGCTCCCCCTTAGTGCAATTTATCCAAAAAAGTTAGCAGTGTTAGCAGAAAAGGCCACTCTAGTCAATGTGGGAATAAAAGTACCTAAGATCGCTTTCTATGCTAAATCATTGTTGGATGAAGAACATAAGAACTTAGCAGCATTCCTCAAAGAGTGGAGAGCCAACTTTGCATGGTCATACACAGATATGCCCAGCCTTGATCCAAACGTGGTTGTGCATCACCTAGCAGTCTATCCTGAAACTAAGCCTGTTAAACAAAAATTAAGGAAGATGCATCCTCAAATAGCACTCTTAGTCAAACTAGAGTTAGAGAAGCTTCTTGATGTTGGCTTTATCTGATTGATAGATTATCTTGAGTGGGTTTCAAACCTGGTACTAGTCTCAAAACCCAATGGGGGCATCAGGATATGTATTGACTTCAAAGACTTAAACAAAGCATGCCCAAAGGATGATTTTCCTCTTTCTAACATCAATCTCATTGTGGACTTAACAGTTGGGCATGAAATGCTATCACTTATGGATGGTTTTTTATGCTATGATCAAATCATAATCACCAAGGAGGATCAACATAAAACTGCACTCAATTGTCAATGGGGAACCTATTGCTGGAATGTGATGTCATTCAGATTAAAGAATGTAGGAGCATCCTATCAAAGAGCAATGACCCTCATCTTTCATGACATGATCCAAAAAACAAATGAAGATTATGTGGATGATATTTTGGAGAAATCTAGAAAGAGGAGTGAGCACATACAAGTCTTAGGACCTATCTTTGATGGGCTTGAAGAATACAAGGTACGACTAAATCCAAAAAAGTGTCTTTGGAGTCACATCAAGGAAGCTTCTTGGATTTATTGTCTCATAAAGAGGGATATAAATTGATCCAACAAAGGTAAAATCCATCCTAGATATGGAACCACTGCAAACACCAAAGCATATGAGAGGGTTGCAAGGCAGACTATAGTCTATTATAAGGTTTATAGCAGAACTATCAGATAAAATTCACCCCTTTTCGCATCTTCTCCATAAAGGGATAACCTACAAGTGGGATGAAAAGTGTGAAAAATATTTCCAATAGATCAAATATTATCTACTAACACCTCTAATGCTCATGCCACCAATACCAAACAAGCCATTGATCTTGTATATCTCAACGACACCAACAACACTAGGAGATCTTTTAGAACAACATGATGAAAATGGAAAGGAAAGAGCCATCTACTACATCAATAGAACCTTGGTGGGCTATGAGATGAACTATTCACCCATTGAGAAGGCATGCCTAGAAGTAGTTTTTGCATCACAAAAAATTAGGAATTATATGTTGTCACACCAAATCAAGCTTATTGCAAAAATTGATCCATTGAAATACTTATTATCCAAAGCAACTCTTATAGGATGAATGGATAAATGGGTGATGATCTTAACAGAGTTTGACATAGAGTATGTGGAACAAAAAGAAATCAAAGTAAAATTAATCGTAGACCATCTGGAAGAAGCACCTATCTATGTTGAGAACCCCTTGATATCTGAGTTCCCCAATGAATCATTGTTCCTTATCAATCTCATAGCTCAGTGGAAGATGTACTTTGATGGATCATTCACCCAATATGGATCCAGAGAAGACATTCTTTTTATCACCCCTCAAGGTGATTGTATCCCAAAATCATACATGCTATAATTCCTATGTACCAACAACATTTCTAAGTACGAAGCCCTAATCATTGGCCTAAGGATAATAGTTCAGTGGTAGATTCAAGAAATGAAAGTCTATGGAGACTCACAACTGGTTATCAACCAAGTTAGTGACGACTATCAAAATGAAGATGCCAAACTCACTCCTTACAAGAAAATGGTGGAGAATCTCAAGGATCTCTTTATAGAAATAACTTTTGAGTAGATTCCTTGCCTAAACAATAGAGCAAAAATCACCATGGTAACAATTCTATCACTTTAGACATGTCGAACAACGTCCTCCAATGTGAATTATTGGTAGAACAACTTCTCGTACCAAAATTTGAAATTCTTGAATTTGAATTCGCGTATGTCATTGTTGGTCTTAGATCTCCATGTTCACTTACCTAAGTAGAGGAACCATCCCATCTAGTATGACCTCAAACCTTAAAAGGAACTTTGTTAAAAAGGTATCCTGATTTGTGATCCTAGCTAATACCCTTTACCGTCGAAGCATTAAAGGGAAATTACTACAATGTCTTAACCAAGAGGAAGCCTTAACTACTTTAACAAAAGTACATGATGGAACTTTTGGGTCCCATTCTAGTGATATGAAATTAGCTAAGAAACTATTAAGGATGGGGTACTATTGGCCTACCATGGAAACTAAGCTCATCGGTATGTGTGGAAGTGCATCTAGTGTTAACAACATGGGGATCTGATTCGTGCTCCAGCTTAAGAATTGCATCCAATGATCACACCATGGAATTTTTCACAATGGGGCCTTGACCTAATAGGAAAAAATCACCCCAACCTCATCCAATGGCCACAAGTTTATCATAACTGCCACAAAGTACTTTACTAAGTGGGTAGAGGCCATTCCTATGACCTACATAACGGGGAAAAAAATTACAAATTTTATCCTAATTACCTTATCTGTTGTTATGGTGTTCCTCAAACTCTCATCTTAGATAATGGAACCCCCTTAAAAAAATAGGATGTGAAAGAGTTGTTCCAAAGATTCAATATCGAACATCGCTTCTCTACCCCATTCTATCCCCAAGGAAATGGCCAAGCTAAGGCTATGAACAAAACTATCCTAAAAATCCTAAAGAAAATAGTTAATAAAGTTGGTCGTGACTAGCATCTACAACTAAATCCCACTCTCTGGGCTTATCGAACCAATATCCACATGCCTATAGGTGCAATCCCTTTCTCTTTGTTCTATGGATCAGAAGCTATCCTACCTATTGAGGTTGAGCTCCCATCATTACAAGTGTCATTACAAAATCTGATTACTAAGGAAGAATATAGAGTGTCTCAGCTAAATGAACTAGAATTCTTGGATGAACATCGTCTCGACACCCTCAATTACTTGCAAGTATATCAAAAATGATTGAAACAAAGCTATAACAAGAAGATCAAATGTCAGTCATTCCAAGTCAAAGATCTTGTCCTAAAGCATAATCAAAAGAACCTTCTAGATCAATACAACAAAGGAAAGTTTGAACCTAACTGGTTGGGTCCCTTTGCCATCACAACAAGCTATGGATTAGGAGCATACCAATTGTCAACCCCTAAAGGTGAACCCTTGTAGAGCCAACTAACAACTTTCATCTCAGATTTTTTTATGCCTAATCTTGAAGAGTGTAAATAAGAAAATACAAAAAAATCATAAAATAATCAAAATCCAAAAAAATGAGAAAAAGGATTGAAAAAGTAAAGAAAAAAATCATCCTCTAGTGAAAACCACTTCGGTGGTGCTTTGGGCAAGTACCTTGCTGAAAACATGGCAAACATGGGCCTTGTGTAAATAAAGAATCTCCATCTTTTATTTGGCTCTTTTGTCCTATCATTCTTTGCATCGCCATTTATCCCTCATCTGCGTCCTTATCATGGCTTGACCTTATGAGGTATCATGAACCCTTTAGCACTACTTGGCATATTCCAAAGGTTAGTTTGTCCTGCCTTTATCAAAGTAGTCTAACATGCCACACTGAGGGCATTTTGTTATGAGTAAAATTGGGTTCTTGTATATCTTGAGGTCATCAAAATATTACCTCAAAAATCCAAAAATATTCATAAAATATAACCTTGAAAATCCAAAAACATTCATAAAATCTTATCTCATCAAAAAATCCAAAAACATCTACAAAATCCTATATAGCTAAAATCCTAAAACATTCAGAAAATTGTAAAGGAAAAATCCAAAACATCTAGAAAACATCAAAAATCCAAAAAAGTTGTCCCTGTTGTCACCTAGAATTGCACCTTGTGCAAAGTTTACAAAAAACTGAGCATTCTAGAGCAACATGGGATCATTCCAAGGCTGTGGGTCACCTATCACTGAAATGAACCTCTGGAGAAGGCTGACTTCCTTTGGGTATCACCTAAACTATTGTTTCTTTGAGAGGAAAGAGGGAAAAGATGCATGAATTAAAGAACTACACTAGGGTGATACACCGAAATGACAGAAACAATGAAACACTCAACTTACACTTGAACACCGGTGACAGCCATGGGACTGCACAACAAGATCTTGTAGATCACGCATACAAATAGGTTTGGTATGCACATGCCTTCAAGAAGGAAAGGCAAATTTTCACAAACTAGAAGATCATGTGCAAAATTAAGTAAACACAGTTTGCAACCTACATGATACTACTTCTGCAAAGAAAGGCACGACATGAAACAAAAGCTATAAGGAAAGAGAAAATTTCACTAAGTAGCTCAATGAATCACTAAAGAATGCACAATACTTCACAAGAATCAGAAGGCAAAAGATGGACCATCAATGGTAACCAAGGAAAATTTTGTATATTATGTTCCAAGTTGAATTACAAAAGCCTGCTAGTCTGAGAGAGGATTGCAAAAGGGTCACAGACTTCAGAAGAGCATACATCCGAACTCCCTACAAAAAGGCATAAAAATGCCTTATATACAGAAAAGATCTCGGCCCCTTAGGGCTTACAAAAAATATCAGGGTCCAAAAAGATCTATCCTCAGATCTTTTGGATGAAATTAATGCTGAGGCTTGTGTGTCCCTGTTGTTGGTGTCGGTGAGGAAACATTCTCGAAGGAGTCCCCTCCTGATCTTTCTGCAACCACCGCCTTCAATTCCTGGCATCGTTTCCACTTTTGAATTCCCCACCGGTCGAGCTGCTTTGAATGCTCCTGACTTCAGAGCAGAAACGTGCTATCTTGTTTTGTTGATCTTCCTTACCAAGGTGTTAATCAATTAAAACATAAATGGTTCATCTGGTTGAGATTTCCACGGCTCTCTTTTAGCTCCCTCTAATTGACTAGGCACACTACACACAGATTCTTCAAGTGGTCAAGAGCTAATTTGACTAGAATCGCATCTCGGTGAGACACTGAAAGTGTCTCACTGATGTGATTATGCTTCTCTGAAGCCATTGGCACAATATGCGACAGTCGATAGAGTCTTGGTGAACCTAGAAGTCACGTTGATATCACCAAAACATTGGAAAATCAAACGGCATCGGGGAGAAGTCATAGCGAGCACCATTGGGTTATATCGATGTCGCTTTATTAGGAGATTCCATCACTGTCGGCGAGAGATCCTATGTTCGAGGAGACATTATGGCGAGGCTCTTTGTCATATCGATCTCTCTTCTATCACTGAGAGCACCTAGAGTCGGTAAGACATCACTCTGACGGTCGGGTGTTTTATCGATGAAATTCATGTCGAGGAGACCTTCGCCGATGTCTCTAGAAGTCATACCACTGAGCTCCTTTATTTTCGGTGAGACCACCGGCCTTTGGAAAGACCCTTTGACGAGCTTCAAATCTTTTGGTGAGCCCATCTTGTTATTGGCAAGACCCTTGGTATCGGCGAGACATTGGCTTGTCGGCCAGACTTCCCTTTGGGTTCCTTAACTCTTGGCGATGAGCCACTTTCTTTTGGTCGGGGAGACATCGTGCCTTCGCCAAGACTTCATGGCGATTGTTTTTCTCTTGGCGAGCCTCCAAATCTTGTCGGCGAGATTCCTGTCGAACTCTCTTTCTTGTGCCAACACCGCCTCCTTTGATTTCTTCGGTGTGACCTTTATCCTTCAGCAAGACATTTTTCCGAATGCTTTATCCTTTTCCAAGACCTTTCATTCGCCGAGACATCACAATATCGGCTAGACATCACCTCAACGGAGAGACGTTACACCGAGGGCACCAACCCTTTCCGATAGCCTTTCCTTCATGTCAGGGAAACATTAAGCCTTCGCCAAGACTTCATGGTGACTTCATTTACCTTGCCAAAGTGTCCATCTTGTTGCCAAGAGTTATATCGAAGGCTTCACATCCATCGGCGAGACATTCAGACTTCGGTATAACCTTATGCCGAAGTCCTCTTTCTCGTCGAAGTCTTTTCATTGTCGGTGGGACTCCTGCCGAAGGCAACCACATCGAGACCACCCTTTCTTCTTTCGGAAAGACCATCTCCACTCGCCGAGAGCACATGCCGATAGGGATTACTTACGCTGATGAAGCACCTCATGAGTTAGTCGGTGAGACTTGACTCATTCAGTAAGACCTGTCAGTGGTGAATACAACTCATGCCGATAGGTCCTTCCATTGTCACCAAGACCACATAAATGTCATGCCGAAAGCTTCCTGTATGTAAAAACAAATCGTTATGACATCAAAAATGTCTTGCTGATAGGCAACACAGACATTTCAAAAATGGATCGAGGGGACCCTGCCATTCCTACACTGATATGTTTCCCTGGTTTGAAGCATTCAGACCTAATGGAACCCCTGTCACATGATATTCTACCTGATTGAGCCTGAGGGTGAAAATTAGGTAACATTTTTGGCGACCTTTGCTGGATGTTTGCCTGCTAAACATGAAGACCAGTAACCTAGGCCTATCCATTGGGCATGGAGTCATTGGGACAACTCAGAAAAGATCAAGAGCAACTTTGAACATGGCTATAATTCATCTTGAGATTCACTAGAATGCTTGGGAATCTATTGAAAACAAGAAAACTAAAAAAAACTATTTATATGTGTTGAAACAATGCTTAGGGAAAGAAAAAGCAACTAAACCTACCCTACACTAACCAATAAGAAATTGGTCAAACAAACCCATTGACAGGTTGGGTAAAATAACTCCCCTTTCTACTCAATATGCAATGTTTGCCATGCTGGAGAACAACTAAAGATAAATGAAGCATGCATGGCACTTCAACGGATGGCTATAGGATCTCTTGCAGAGCATATTCAAGCCTACTAACCTTTTCATACAGAATGTAAACATTCTCGCTCTTAGGTGGAAAAGTAACTTGAGTGTGCTCCTCCTCAGCAGTATCCTCATGCTTGGGTGCAAGATTCATCCTTGGTGTTGCATTGGATTCCATCTAAGCTAGATATCTTATTAGATAGCCTCTAGTAAGGGAAAGCTTGCACTTTCCTTGCTGATCTTTTTCTCATGAGCTGCCTTTCTATCACCTTGCTGGTTGGGAAGATCTAAACTCTGTGACTACATTGGTGAAAGAATGGAAACCTCTTCAGTATGTTCATGCTTTCCTAACTAAATATTCACTCCTTCAATGGAGAATAATGGGATAGCTTCCTCCATCACATTTCCAATCAGCTCATCAACCTCAGGCTCTTCTATAGACCAGAATGGAAGCTGCTTATAATTCTCGTCATCACTGGAAGAGTTACATTCTGATTCAGGCTTGTCTTTTTCAATGCAAGAAGACAAAAATTCAAGTGGTGATGAAGTCTTAGGTCCCTCTGTACAATGAAATGGAAGTTCCTCCAACCAGTTAGGACTTTGCAAATCAGGCTCATTAGGCTCCTCCTACTGTTTCACCATTTGTCCAAGCTATTGCTCCAGATCATCATGGCTATCAGCATTTTCTGATTCTTTTCCATCCAATGTTGAACAAAACTGCTCAATTATATCAGCGTACACTTCTTCATATAGCTCATCATCAACTTCCTCATCCAGAACATGCTCAAAAACATCAAGATTCTCACCTCGGAGGATAGAAACAGGTTCAATTACAGGCTTTTCTTCCTGAATTAAACTTCCATTGTCTTGCTGGTTATTATCTATCAACAACTCTCCAAGGTCCTTCTGTTGTTCAATCATTTCCAATGCTCCAGTATCTTGTTGATAACCATTGGCCAACAACTCCCCACACTGTCTGACATCCTCTTGCTGTTCAATCTTTTGCTGCTGCAATTGACAACACTTTATAGCTAAATGCAAGGGATTTACCTCTTTAATCTTCTCCCAAAGGAGTAAGCTGTCAGAATCAATGGGCTACTCTTCCTCTGCTTTCTTTTCGATGGCAGTCTCATTCTGTTCAAAGCTCAGAACACTGAACCTTGGAAAGTGAAGCCCCTCCTCAAAGAAAGGATTTGGAAAGGTAGCAGCGTACTGGGGCATTTGAGAAAGTTGTTCTTCAGGAGAGTTAGACTGACTTTGTTCAAATTCTTGTACTAAATAGGACCCTCTTTGTTTCCCAACCTCCTGCTGATGAATATAAGCTTGATAAGAAAGCTCCTCCTATTGCGTATTATACTCATTTTCTCTTTCTATGTCTAATATCCGCCTTTGAAACCGCATCAACATCTCCTTGATGCTACCCAACTCTATATCCGCATTGTCAAAAATTTGGGACTAACTCGAGAGGCTATAAGGCTGACTCAAAGTGGAATTAAAATACTGCAAGGGGAGTTGAGGAGGGGTGGGAGGGTGGTGAACATGCTGAGCATGCTGATAGACTGTTGTTGCATGGCCATTTGGGATTAAACCAGTAGCATGATTGGCCTGATATGACTGATAGGGTGATTGGTTGACAAGATTTTCATGAAACTGAGATGGGTATATGTGCTGAATATAAAAATCTGTCATCTCTACTCATATAAATGTTGGGAAGCAGAAAATTAAGCTTGTCATTGAAACATACCAGCACTGAACTTGTTGAAACCAGAAGATTTGAGCTCGGAGTCGCTAGGTGTTGTTTAAACTGCCTCCAAAGGCTGAATGATACTGAGGTAGACACCAAATCCCTCAGTATGCTGAATTTCTCGATGATGCATTGGTACACAGAGTCACCATGATATGCTGATATTAACCTCAGAAAGGCAGGAATCTTATTGGTCGCATATCAAAACCAATAATAGATATGAAAATTTTCAAACTGTCTACTCGACAGTCCCACCGGGCATGCCAAAAACTGTTGTCACCTACAATTGCTCCCTATGGAAAGCTTACAAGAAATTGAGCATTCTAGAGCAACATGGGATCATTCCAAGGCTGTAGGTCACCTATCGCTGAAATGAACCTCCGGAGAAGGCTGACTTCCTTTGGGTATCACCTAAACTATTGTTTCTTTGAGAGGAAAGAGGGAAAAGATGCATGAATTAAAGAACTACACTAGGGTGATACACCGAAATGATAGGAACAATGAAACACTCAACTTACACTTGAACACCGGTGACAGCCATGGGAGTGCACAGCAAGATTCTGTAGATCACGCATACAAATAGGTTTGACATGCACATGCCTTCAAGAAGGAAAGGCAATTTTTCACAAACTAGAAGATCATTTGCAAAATTAAGTAAAAATAGTTTGCAACCTACATGATACTACTTCTGCAAAGAAAGGCACGACATGAAACAAAAGCTATAAGGAAAGAGAAAATTTCACTAAGTAGCTCAATAAATCACTAAAGAATGCACAATACTTCACAAGAATCAGAAGGAAAAAGATGGACCATCAATGGTAACCAAGGAAAATTTTGTATATTATGTTCCAAGTTGAATTACAGAAGCCTGCTAGTCTGAGAGAGGACTGCAAAAGGGTCACAGACTTTAGAAGAGCATACATTCGAACTCCCTACAAAAAGGAATAAAAATGCCTTATATACAGAAAAGATCTCAGCCCCTTAGGGCTTACAAAAAATATCAGGGTCCAAAAAGATCTATCCTCAGATCTTTTGGATGAAATTAATGCTAAGGCTTGTGTGTCCCTATTGCTGGTGTCAGTGAGGAAACATTCTCGAAGGAGTCCCCTCCTAATCTTTCTGCAACCACCACCTTCAATTCCTGGCATCGTGTCCACTTTTGAATTCCCCCCCAGTCGAGCTGCTTTGAATGTTCTTGACTTCAGAGCAGAAACGCGCTGTCTTGTTTTGTTGATCTTCCTTGCTGAGGTGTTAATCAATTAAAATGTAAATGGTTCATCTAGTTGAGATTTCCACGGCTCACTTTTAGCTCCCTTTGATTGGCTGGGCGCACTACACGCAGATTCTCCAGGTGGTCAAGAGCTCGTTTGACTAGAATCGCATCTCGACGAGACACTAAAAGTGTCTCACCAATGCGATTATGCTTCTCTGAAGCCATCGACACAATATGCGACAGTCGATAGAGTCTTGGTGAACCTAGAAGTCACATTGATATCGGCAAAACATCGGCAAATCAAACGACATCAGGGAGAAGTCATAGCGAGCACCACTGGGTTATATCGATGCTGCTATATTGGGCGATGCCATCACTATTGGCGAGAGATCCTATGCTCGGGGAGACATTATGGTGAGGCTCTTTGTCATATCGATCTCTCTTCTGTCATTGAGACCACCTGGAGTCGGTAAGACATCACTTTGACGGTCGGGTGCTTTATTGATGAAATTCATGTCAAGGAGACCTTCGTCGATGTCTCCAAAAGTCATACCGCTGAGCTCCTTTATTTTTGGCGAGACCACCGGCCTTCAGCAAGACCCTTTGGTGAGCTTCAAATCTTTTGGTGAGCCCATCTTGTTATCGACAAGACCCTTGGTATTGGTGAGACATTGGCCTGTCGGCTAGACTTCCCTCCGGGTTCCTTAACTCTTGGTGATGAGCCACTTTCTTTTGGTCGGGGAGACATCGTGCCTTCGCCAAGACTTCATGGTGACTATTTTTCTCTCGGCGAGCCTCCAAATCTTGTCAGAAAGACTCCTGTCGAACTCTCTTTCCTGTGCCAACGCCACCTCCTTTGATTTCTTCAACGTGACCTTTATCCTTCGGCAAGACATTTTTCCGAATGCTTTATCCTTTTCCAAGACCTTTCATTCGCCGAGACATCACAATGTCGGCTAGACATCACCCTGACGGCGAGATGTTACACCGAGGGCACCAAGCCTTTCCGATAGCCTTTCCTTAATGTCGGGGAAACATTAAGCCTTCGCCAAGACTTCATGGTGACTTCATTTACCTTGCCGAAGTGTCCATCTTGTCGCCAAGAGTTATACCGAAGGCTTCACATCCATCGGCGAGACATTCAGACTTTGGTATAACCTTATGCCGAAGTCCTCTTTCTCGTCGAAGTCTTTTTGTTGTCAGTGGGACTCCTACCGAAGGCAACCACATCGAGACCACCCTTTCTTCTTTCGGCAAGACCATCTCCACTCACCGAGAGCACATGCCGATAGGGATTACTTACGCCGATGAAGCACCTCATGAGTTAGTCAGTGAGACCCAACTCATTCGGTAAGACCTATCAGTGGTGAATACAACTCATTCCGATAGGTCCTTCCACTGTCACCAAGACCACATGAATGTCATGCCGAAAGCTTCATGTATGTAAAAACAAATCGTTATGACATCATAAATGTCTTGCCGATAGGCAACATAGACATTTCAAAAATGGATTGAGGGGACCCTGCCATTCCTACGCCAATATGTTTCCCTAGTTTGAAGCATTCGGACCTAATGGAACCCCTATCACATGATATTCTGCCTGATTGAGCCTGAGGGTGAAAATTAGGTAATAGACCCCTTGTCCAACTACGTCATCTTTGAGCTTTAATGTAGGCAAGGTCATCATTGATGTGCCCCCAAGACACCCTAGGTCAGTCCTTTAGAAGTTCATCATAATAAAATGACGTCTTTCATCTGTTCATATCTTCATCTTGTAAATAGGTTGAGTTAGTCAAACTACGTGGTCTCTGCATGTATAACGTAGGAAAGGCTTATCTTTGATCGGCCCTCAAGGCCCCTAGGATAGGTCTTTAGATAAGGTTCTTAGTCAAAACTCAGAAATTCTCATAAAACCCCTAAACATTGGTAAAATCTTCAAAATCCATAAACATCAAAATATTCCAAAAACACAAAAGCATTCAAAAAATGGAAAACACAAAAACAATAAAAAACTTTCAAAAAGACCTAAACGGCCTCAAATATCTTAGAAAACCCTCAATAGCCTCAAAAAATCCAAAAATCTAAACATTCGCATAAACTTTCAAAAAAGACCAAAAATAGCCTTAATTTTTTTTTAAAATATCAAAAACATTGAAATATTCTAGAAAATCCAAAACCATCCATCCCATCTCGCTTTCACTCGAAATAAACCTTCATCCATAATAAATCGGTCGTCACCTTCAACCTTTGGAAAAACAAGTAGAAATTAAGTATAGCAAGTTGTAAAGTACGAACCCAAAAGTCAAAATCATAGGTAAACACGTTAGTGAAGTTTATATCAACAAACCATCTTAGCATCATCATCCCAAACATCAAATAACTATATGATCAACATTTCCTAGGATGTATCCTTCCTGCGATGGACATCAGTATCAGTTATCACCTTAGCTAATCTTAAAATAGGCAAGAGATATAGATAACATTGACTATTTGTCTTTGATATTTTCTTATGATTTATCTTAATGGCTCATTCTGAGGATGTCTTGATGATGTCTATCAAAAAAATTTAGAGAAAAAGGAATGGGGCATCGATCATTATCTTTCATTTGTTGTGCTTGTGGGTACTCTTGTAAAATAGTCTTGGCACATACTTGCTTAGTTGTGTGTAGGAAGGTTGTTTAGGGTATATTGTTGACTATTGCATATGCTTTTGTCCAATATGTTATAAGCTTCTAACTTTCATTCCAACAAGGTTTCTATATGTCAAGATGTGAACAAGAACTATCCTATCTACTTGTCATTCAAATTCCATTACACTAGATACAATGTCATCTTGGTTATTAATACCTTGATGCATCATGTCTATGTGTTATATCAAACAATAAGGAATGATGGAAATCCCAATCCCAAAGTGTGAGCATCTTATCATCCTACATTTCATCCACATTTTGCATTGTCTCATTGCCATCTCTAATAAAGTCTTAATGGATCATGGACTTGTTGGATCTCTTGAAGCAATCATCAAAATCAATGGTCATTAATTATTTATTCTTCTATCTTCTCTTCGTGCTAACCTAGTATCATGATAGTCAACAAAAAAATCATCAATGCATCCACCCTGTATCCATAAACCATCAACATGCATACATCTCATAATCATAAGCATCCATCATCATAATCATTGCATATCACATCATACATTCTGCATAACCATTTGAGTTGTGATGAATAATATACATTTATTATTCTAAAGCATCTTGAATCGTTTTATATCATATCATACACATGCATTGCATTATCATTTACATCCATATGCATACATGATCATTTCATCATAAAGTTTCATAGAAAATACACAAAAAGAAATGCATCGACATCATTTGCATCCACCTCATTTGCATCACATATCATTCATTTCATAACATATCATGAAAAGATAATGGAAAAGAACATAACATTGCATAAATATCATATCATGATCATTGCATATCACATAGGCATAAATATAATGCATCCATCCATGATATAGTATAAGCGTCTCATATCATATGCATCCATAAACATGAAATAAAGTGAACACATCACATCATGAATCATCCACATTCATATCATATATAGATCAAAAAATGAGTGTCATGGTACAAAATTTGGATCAATGAATGTATATCAATCATGAGTACAATATGCATAAGGCTATCAAAAAGGAGCCCATGAATGTATAACTATGATAAAGAATTGGGCAACAAAATAAAAAAGTGTTTGTACATCAAAAACATAGCCTTGATGACTGCTACCCTCTCTATCATGCCTCTCAGGTTGATCCTCTGCTCACAACTATGCATTAGTACACTGTGAAAAATTAGGTTGTTTCAATGTTGATGTTACATCACGATGCTAATGATGTCTATAATACGCAACCTCTATAATGGCCTCTCTATACAACCTAGCTGGAACTGCTTGACCATGAGTAGCCACCATTATAACCTCAATCTGCTGGCGTCGAGCAACCTCCTGGTCTCTCTCTCCAGTCATGACCTATACCTATTGTAATGCCTAATATCTCTTAGCTATGAGGGAAACCACCTATTGTTGTGCCTGGTCTCGCTCAACAGTAATACCCAAAATCTACTAGCGGGCCTGATCCCACTCACTAGTAAATGTTTGCACCTGCTACTATAGCTGCTGAATCTATGCATCCTTGGCATCTGGTGGTGGTTGTGGTGGTGCTACTTGTTGTTGTACTACTAGAGGCTGCTGAGGAGGTTGCTATCCGATCGGTAGAGCCCCTAAAACCTGACCATCCTAGCCATCCTAGCCACCCTATCCTCTGCCTCTATCCCCTTGCCTTTGGGCCTCCCTCTGGGAGGAGTGCCCATTGGATCTGTTAGCCATCAAGGAGGAACAAACCAAGCATCATATGCAAGCGTAGTCTGAGCTACCGCATGTCCTTGATCGTAAGCCTGGGGCCTAGCCACCAACTGTCTAAAGCTCTCAATTGCCTCGGGAGCAAGAATAGTCGGTCCCCATGTGGGAACCTCTCTGGATGACCTCACAAAAATGGATCTGTAACCATAATTTGGCCTGTCTCGAATCTCTCCAAACTACTGAGCCACTTTTTTTGGTAAATATCTCTTAATAATGGTGTGCTTACAATCCTACATATATTGGGTTTGCCTAGAAAAATGCAGCTACTGAATATCATCAAACCATGGTGGAATCTGAAGCCATGGGCAACAATGAAAAACTATCATATCATCAATCACCCATTGCCAATATGGGAGTCCAATCTATCTGTTGTGTCTCAGTGTAATGGTACCTCTGTATTTCCAAATGACAGGATCATCTGGCTTGACATCTGCCATCTGAACAATAGGTTGAAGCACGATGATGTGCTCCCATACCCAAATGTGTAGCAGAGTCACCTCTGTAGCAATGGATCTCCCATAACAGTACACAAAATCATGTTGTTGTGTGGTCTCACAACACGCCCCATTTTTCCCTTTGGGAAAATGTGGACCCTCTTTTTTTCTTTTCCTTTCACTTCTGCTTTCTTTGGCTTAGCTCGGTGGGTTGGTAAATTGTAGATTTCATTTTTAGTCTACTTGGTCTTTTTTTTAATCCTTATTCTTTCCTAGACTCATTGTTTTGGTCTTTTCATGAAGTTTTAATATTTTACCAGAAACGAGAATCCCAGAGTTGTTGTGGTTGTATCAAAGAAAGTTGTATCTTCATTTGATCCTAGCCTTGCTAGGTAATTTGTCAACTGAAAAGATTTTAACCCTGATAATACCTTTCTCTATCAGAGTCAGGTTGTTGCTGCTTTGTTGTCTTTTAGTCAGAACTCAGAAATCGAAGGTCCTGTTATGAAATTTTTTGATTATTTTTTAATCTCTATTGAACTCAATTTCTGGTCTCTTCTTCATTCTAGTTTTCTTTAAAGCTTGGAGGTAAGTGTCCCGGTCCATGGTATTCTTTTCGAAATTTGGTACCTAAAGTTTTAATTTCGGTGATCATAATTGATCACATATCTTAAAGGTTGTTTCCTCTCATGAAAATCAAAGTGACACCAGAGTGCCACGTAAGATCTTCACGCCATCTTTCTCCTCTAGTAGTGAGTTCGCGTAGAAACCTAGGCGTTCGTAATTTCAACCCTAACTCATAATGATTACACCTTTATTCAAGAAATTAATGCATCATAACAGGTAATTAATGAAGGTTGCAAACTAGTCATGCACTTGGCATCACCTCAAGCATGCAATTGCTTTTATAACACCCCACTTTGCGTTATGTTGCAAATTTATAAAGGATATTAAATGAACAAAATAATACTGGCGTACAAGGAAAGGTAAATTTTGAGAAACCAAGAACACAATTGCCAAGGGTTTTGAAGCTTTATTCTAAAGAGATTTTCATCATCAACTAGAACCAAGTATGTTTCAAATAATCAAAATTATGTTAATCATTTTCACGCATGAAAATCTCAAAAATGGTATTTCCTTTGAAAATTGAAACATTGATTGTTTTTTATTTGAATTTAATAGAAAGGTGAATTGGAAGTTTTATAAATTTGTATGAAAATTTGGTTAAATTTAACCCTAACTCACACACAAGATGCATATTTGAAAATACAGTACACACCACCAGAAATGAGTACTTTTGAAGCAAAGATAGAAGATGAATTTAAATATTGTAGTTCACAAGCCATGCCAATTGGCATGGTAGTCATAGATACTCATTTGGGGTGGTCTTCTGATGTTGAAATTCACACTTGGATACAACAAGAAAATGCTTCTCAATGTGTCAGAAATATTATAGCAATTGGGTTATTTTTAGTAGGAGGGTTTCTGCTAGCAATGGAGGCCCTTGAATTGGTCATGGAATGTATAAATCATTATGACCCAAACAAAAGAGTTATTAAAAAGGAGGGGAGAATTTATGGAGATCTCTATGAGAAAGGAATTACATACACATTTGGTCTCCCTATATTCACTTAGATGCACAACATTGATATGAAGGAAAAGGCCAAAACTTATCAGAATTTTGAGGGGTGCAACAGAGAAATTATGAGTACCCAATGGTGCCAAGAGTAGATTACACAATAAACCAAAGTAATTCTAAGGTCTATGTTCGACCAAGATGTTCAAGATGTTATAAATTTTTTGAGTAGGATAGTTGGGTTATGAGATGCTAGTAGATTTTAACCTTAGATACTTGTAATAATATCCAGATTGATGGAAAGTCCCATACAAATGCATTGGGGAAAATTTATAAGTGACAGATTACACGAGAAGATAAAGGAATTTCCTAGAACCAAATGATTTTAAATGTTTTCATATGTGATTTATTCTTGCGCCATCAGGGAAAATAAACAGGGGTTAAAAAATATTGAAACTTTGGGAAAAGAAGTAGGAAATAGCTTAATATATGCTCATTTTCCTCAAATCACTATCTATGGATACAAAGAGCATTATAGAAAAGTTAATGATGTGTTTTCCATGAAGCTGGTCAGAATGATAGAAGGTGACAAATCCAAAATATTTTTCTTGGAAGCACAATGTATTATTAGACCGATGGGAGGCCGATACATTTAGTTCTCCACTTATTCCTATATTAGAATGGAAGGGTTTGATGTAAATACTTTCATGCTACCTAGGTATCCTACATATAAAATTGTGTTATTAGAATTAGTGAGACAGTTAAAGCAATCTCAACCTCTTTATAGCCATGCTCATAAGAAGGCTTCTTTCAGATTTCCTATTGTGATAGGGAATTATAAATGTAGTGCAATCAGGACAACTGACTTGTGTGAAGAAGAATTGAGAACATATAATTTTGAATATTTCCCACTCTAGAGGATGTATTATGATCCTTAAGGGAATATTTCCAAGAACATAGCTAGTTATCATGCTCATGTCCAACATCTAGAGGATTATTGGCTAAATTGCAAAGATGAGCACATAGTAAGGAAAAGAAAATATGAAAAATTGTTACAAAAATCTGCTTGGATTCTCATGCTTCATGATATCCTAGATCAGTTAGAAAAATATGATGGTCAAGTGTTGAGTAAAACTTACAATGAAGACAGGGTGTATGATGAACCTATACCAAACCCATACTACAATGGTGAAGAAATGACATCAATTGAACAATTTTCTGCACTGGTTCTGTTAAATACTCAACATTGGATAAATGATTTTTGTAAAGTTTTAAGAGAAAAAGGAATTGAACCCACTTACTCACAAGATAAAAGAAGAAAACAAAGAAATGAAACTGCATTTGAGAGTGGGGAACCTGCTAAGAAGAAGAGGAAGACTAGTAAGATAGCTATTGGCATAAGAATTGAAGAGAAAAACCACAAGGCTTCAAGTCAAGGAGTTTCACCAAAGCCAACTGACAAGAAAAAAGATGCAGAGTCAATTAAAGTTAAATCAATAATAAAACATAAAGGTGCATCTTCTTCTATAACAAAAATAAGGACTAAACCTACTATTAATGAAGAAGTAGGGGCAATAGAAAATATTGGTACATAGACAAGGATTGCATCTCAAAGAGTTGCAACATTATTTACTTATCCTCCTTCTCTTAATATGACTAGTATGAAACAAGCACTGGGAGGAACTCCTATGGTTTTGGAAGAAATTTTTGAGGCAGATGAAGCCAAAATTAAAGAACAGATGGATAACTAGGGTGTCATGTGGGAGAAAGCAAAAGAAAATAAGTCTAGAAGGATAAACCCATGGTACAACCAATGGTAGAAGAAATCACAGACACAAGGTCCATTCCCATAAATATTGAAGAAGAAAAATTCATACAAGGAACACTTACTTCAAAAGCTAGGAACCCTGATGTTCTTGAGATGGAAATAGGGGAGACTGTAGGGCAAGATCCTATTGATGAAATAGTTATTGAAGATACCTTCGATTCCTAATCTTTGCTTAGGAATAATCCAAATGATAATGAACAACCACAGGTCTTTGAAAAATTAGAGGAGGGCCAGGTTGAAGTTGAAAAGGAATAAGCTACACAAGTTTTAGATGATACAATGGAAAATGAAGAAAACCCTAATGTAGCAGGATACAAGGAAAGTGACATCCAAGGAATTGATGTTGAGCATATGCATAGATGGGAAAATATAAGTCTTCAAATAGAGGAGACCAATCCCAGTAATCTAGAATCTATGCCATAAACTATTGAAGAGATTCCTATTTTAGAGGACACATAAAATTAAGTTGAAGTAAGAGAAGTTCCTAAATCAAGTTGAAACCAGGAACAAATACATGTTATAGAGGTAGAGTGTGATGAGGGTGCACCTGATTGGTTGATTAGGGAATTGGCTTCTCTAATGGAAGTAGAAGTAGTGCCTCTAGATCTTAATAATTTCATACAAGAAGTAGATACTCCTAAGCATAGGCGCAGAGCTAAAGTGAAACATGTTATATAGAAAAATGCAGATGGAGAAAGAACTATCCATATAGCTACTCCAATAGCTAACAAAAATATACATGAGATAATGCCTAAGGAATACAAGATAACAAGTATCAATCTTGGACACTCATCCTAGAGATAAGAGCTAGAAGAAAGAAAGATGAATTTAGATGCAACACTTGCTAGGGTGTAGAAGAATAAAAAGAAGAAAAGAGAGTTGAAAGAACAAATTGCTAACTTGGAAAATTTTATAAATTCATTAACCCTATCTAGTCAAGCACAAACTGAATTTCCCTGAAATCTAGTACTAATGTCACAAGAATAGTTGGATGCAATTGCATATGTTCACCATAAAATGAATGTATTTGAAGAATGGATTGAGTATTGGGTGAGGTGAGGAGAAGAATCTATTATAGATGTGATAGGGAAATATAAGGAAGCGTACCATTGGTTTGAGAAATCCAAAAGATTTGAAGGTGAATGTAGGTTTTTCCATGAAAAGGTTGATGCTAAAAGGAGAGATGTTGAAACTCTCATGCAAATGGATATCCAAGAATTGATAAGAGAAAACATAATTTCAGAACAAGAAGTTCCATTGCCCAAAAAATGGAATAAATAGTTGAAATGGGAAGGTGACATATTGACACAATGTATAGAAGGTTTTGAAAAGGTCACTGATAAATGTAGTAAGCTACTTGATCAAGATCAAGATTTCATTGAAATGTTAGCATGACAAGATTGTGATCCTCAAACACTAGGACAGGAGGGTAAAGAAGAAAATTCCTTCAAAGAATGGATTGAAAGGATAAATAAAAACCCTATTCAGTTGTTAACCTGGGAGGTCATTGATGAAATCATATGATGTAGGAACACTATAGCTAGTTATGAAACAAAGAAAGTATAAAGGAATGCTAATATACTCCAAATATTAGAAGAATACACTAGGCTCAAGTTTAGTTGGAAGGAAGTACAAGGGATTTCAAAGGAGCGTATGGATCAAATATTGAATGCTTTCCAAGAATATCAACTGAAGAAAAGTGATGCAAAGATCCCGAAGCTTAAACCTTGAATGATGGAAGGAAGTACCAAATATCGAATACCGGAAGTGTCATAGGAATATTTTTGTTACAATTGATTTTTGCAAGTTGTTCCTGGTCCCGGTGGATCTTTCCTATCTAGTATTCAAAAGAATGTTGATAGCCTTGATTTTTGCAAAGTATTGTATACCGGAGTTTGAAAGTGCAAAGTGTTACTGCTGAAAAAGTCAAAGCTTTGACTTCATCTAGAAGATTATGATGATAGTTGGTGTATGCCATGTGCTACATTTTGATTTATTATTTCTGATTCCTTGGATAAACTTTAAGTTTGAACTTTTGAGGCCTTGTTCCTATAAAAGGCCATTTACTACTTTATTTTTATTTTAAGTTCAGAATTTGTGGATGTCGAAAGAGCCAAAACTTCTCTAAGATTTTTTCTTTTTCCTTATTTTTTGAATCACTCTGGTCTAAAAAATTGTATGCACATAAAATTTAATCAATATTAGAGCCAATTTGATAGCTACCTATCTCATGAATCTTTATAGCTAGTTTTGTTAGTTTAGTTGAATAAGATTGTGTGCTACATCATTTAAGGGTGCATGCAGATCCTACTCGGTGTCCAAACTAAAACCCCCCCTTTAAAAGCTTGCACCATTTTATATGTAGCTTTGAAGGAATCTAGTGAAGAATAAAGTGGTTTTCTTTGATTTGATTAACTCTTTGGGGCATGCATGGAGAATAACCGGGAGAAATTTTAACTTTTTGTATTTTTTATGCTTTATTTTAGAATAGATGCTTAAATTCTTGAAAATGTTTCAAAAAATAGATGAATGGATGGAATTATGTTGAAAATATTTCATTTTCTATGAAATTGTTGAATGCTTAAAGCTAAATCTACTTAAGTGATGGAAAAATTTGTGGATGTTCATGAAATATTATTTCAAATCTTTCGATTTCATGATATTATCTTATGATTGAATTAAAACTCGGTATCTAGTACATATGATTCCAAACAACTGTATTCCCTTTGAGATTAACAACAATATCACATCATACCTTGAAGTGAACCTACTACAGTCAAGAACTAACTACTGGAGACTTGGGATTGAATTAATCCAACCTTTTTCCTATTAGAATGGATTCCTCCTCTTTTAGGTTTTCTTTGTTCTAGATCTTTCAAGAAGGATAGGATCTTCGCGGTTCTCCTGTGACGAATTTATCTGCACTGTTGCTGCAAGTGACATCATCGTCAACATGAACTGGTGCTGGAAGGATAGCCTTATTATTGTTGTTTTGGTTTCATTAGGTTTTAAACTATATTTCCGTAGAGTCACTAGATCTCGATATGGTGATTCTTGTGTGACTTTAGTTGAGCTTAGTGGTCAAATTCCATCTAGACCTCAAAATTTTGGAAGTACAACTGTAAATTATCAAAATAGAACTATTGTAACACCACCATCGCCCCCCATAGTGATGGCTTTCTTCAACGTAGAGCCACCGATTTAATTTTCTGTATACAATGATTTACCGAAAAATCCTGATAAGTTGTGTCTTAAATATTATCTTCATAAAGATGCAGAGGAACATATTAGTATCTTTAAGGACACATGTTTTAGAGTGAGGATTCAACATGAAGATGTTGTATGCAATTTTTTCCCATACACCTTAAGCGATGAAGTTTATCAATGGTATATCAACCTACCTCATAATTCTACCAGATCATGACAAGATTTGGAAAGTCAATTTTTGGCCAGATTTAGAACACCAATTGACCCTACTTTGTTATATCATCAATTTTCTCAAATCAAGAGGTTCAAGGGAGAACCTATAACTAATTTTAATGATAGATTTCAAAAGGATTATTCTAGTCTGCAGGCACCTTATGTAGTGGATAATTTTTCTGCTATTGCAATTTATTATACGATAGTAGATCCTTTAATTGCCATGTTTTTAAAGTGAAGGTAAAATCATCCTAATACTCTACCCAAAGCCTATGCTGAAGCTGTAATTGTATATTTAGAAATGAAACACCTCAAAAATGGATCATCTACAAATGGTAGAAATGGATTGAATACTTATCCTATCTTGAGTGTAAATGGAGTCCTTTGAATCATCCTATGACTCCTAATGTTTATCCTTTAGTGGTATAGAATGGGACATTTCCTCATAATACCTTTTTTTCAAACTAGGAAATAGTCAAACTTTAGTCCCTCACCCTAGTATAGTTATTACAGAGCTGCATCCTAACAAAAAATATTTTTTCTCACAAACTTAAGAAAATCAGAATGTCAAAATTTTAGAGGAAAAGGAAGACATGAAATAAATCACAACTCAACTCAAAAGATTAACCACAAAGGTTATGCAATTAAGATATCAAAACTTTTATGCTTAAAATATCATCCAAAATTCACAAAAACAAGTGTATTTCTCCCAGACCACCTAGACCTTGGAATACATGACCAAACAATGGAGGAGTATCAACACCTTTAGATAACACTAATCCTTCTAATGAAAGATCCACGTTGAAAGTGAATTTAGTTGTTCTTGTGATGAATAATTGGTGTAGAATTCATAATAAAAATGCTCATGCTGAAGTAGATTGTTCATAGTTTAAAATTGCTTCGGATATTTTTCTAGCCGCTACACATTATAATGAATAGTGTGACTCTCATCCTCCCAAAGGAAATGAGTTGGTTCTGGTAGGATATGATTCTACTTTAGTTCTTGAAAGTTATGAATGTGTTAAGCCACCTATTGTTGTCACAAGTTACACTCATGAATATGAAGGAGACAATTCAATAATGACTTTAGAAACATATACATTTCCTTATCAAGATGAGAATAAACCTTAGGAAGAAGTGGACAAAATTCATGCTTTTCAATAGTATTAGAAATGACATAATTATAACTTGAGAAGTAACACCAATGGTGGAAGAAAATTCAACAGGCCATTAACTAGGTCAATCCTGCCTAACAACTTTAATACTCCACCTGATGATAAATCAAACAATAATCCAGGGTTACCTAAAGTAACCTCTCATTATAATTCATTGAATGCTTCATGAAGTGAAAAAGTAGATTCTACTGACCAAAACAATTTGACTAATTATCTAGCAGAAGAAATAAAAAAGGTAAAGATAAACCTTTCTTTATTAGAATTGCTCAAAACACTTGTGATCGGGAAAGCTTTCATAAATGATCTAGAAAATCCTCCAAAGGAAGGAAAGTTTAAGGAATCTCAGGTGAAAGATAATCATGCTAAGGAAAAAGATAAGAATATTGCTCCTATAGTGGATGTGCAAGTAGCCTTTTACAAAGGAAAATTGGAATCCCTACCATTTTTACTTATGCTAAGAATATTTGGTAAAAATCTTCATAACTACTTAGTAGACTCTGGAGCATCTACTAATGTGATGCCTTTGTCCATATGTCAGACACTAGGATTAACTCTGGCAACTAAAGTTGTAATCAAGGGAAAAATAGATTGTTAGAAGATTAGATCAATAACATCAAAATCCGATTAAAATAATGAAGCACAAAGGAATACAATGAAAAAAAAAGGCAATTATATCACCAGAACTCTCCATCTTCCATGGTTCACCTTCGTTACACCTCCTAGCTTGCAGTAAGTAAAGATGCCCTCAGATTTGTGTATGAGCAACTATGACAAGAGACAAGACTAAAGAAAGTTTTGAAGGATTTAATTAAAATCTAAATGCCTATGCCTATGACAATGTCTAAGACTTTGATCAAACAATGACAATAATTGAAACATGAAAAGCCTTAAGTGTGCAAACTAATAAATGCCTATAATATGTGTGTAAATCTAAAATTTTAGCATGTACGTGTGTAATCGAAAAGTGAGAGGAAAATGGCATTTTATAGAAAATGCCATTTCGAATGGACGAACGAGATTAATTAATGACAAGAACCTAAAATGAAAGGTCCAGATTAAATCTGAGAATCCCTAATTAGGATTAGGGAAAATTCATTAATGAACGGTCAGAATAATATCTCAAATAATCGGATCGACGGTGGAGAATAAATGAGGAAATTAATTAAAGAAATAAATATTTTTGAAAAATCAAGATAAGATTGCCTGATTTGCAAGATTCGAAAAATCAAGAAGATAAGATTTGGACTGAAGATCGGATTTGGAAAATCAAGAATTTGCCCGATTACCCGATTTTTGGAAGATTAGCTACTAATTTGAATTAAGATAATTCAAATTATGGATTTTATGAGACAATAAATAATCTTTTTCAGATTATTTACCAAAATGGACTGACAGTTAGGATTGAGATGACATTTTAAATAATTTATTTATTTAAAATGAGAGGAATATTAAATTGACAATTAAATAATTAAATTTAATTATTTAATTTAGAAGATAAGATTAATTAATTAAATAAATTAATCAATTTATTTAATTAAGGCAGTTAGTGACATATTAAATAAATAAATAAAACTTATTTATTTAATAATCGGAAAAAATTAAATACGAAAGGGAAATTAAATAAATTAAGAAATTTATTTAATTAAGAAGACAGACAATTAATGGCGTATTTAATAAATAAATAAAATTTATTTATTTAATAATCATGAAGAATAAATGACATGAATTAATTAAATAATTATGAATTATTTAATCAATAGTCGAATGTGGACCAAGGACATAATTAAATGTCATAATTATGCTAGGACGAAAGTGGTAAAAATGAATGCTCGCAGGGCTAGGTCATTTTTAAGTGTCTACATTTTGCCCCTCTTTGTCATAATGTTGCTTGTCGCATTGTGACAAAGAAAATAAGTCAAAAAATGCCCCAGTGCAAAATAAGATGAGGAAGAATGACGAGGAGGGTTATGGTATGCCCCCTCGAGAGGAAAGACGAGTTCCAAGAACATGGTTGTGCTCTCGAAATTAATGAGAAGACTAGAATATGAAGAGACAAAGAAATGTTAGTGCAAAAGATGTGGATGATGATATGGATGCAATGCCTATATGAGACGAGTGAAAGAAGATGACAAGACTAAAGAAGTTGCATGTTAGTTCCCAGACCAAATCCTTCAAAACATTGCCATAGGACTTTAATATTTATTGCTCTTAATCATCATTGGGTGGTAAAAATGACACAAATGGACAACAAACACAATGGTATGACGTAGACCATGGTGTGCAAGGTCATCCATTTGAAAAACAGACAGTCACAGACAAGGAATGTCCTAACTTATACTAAGGGCGAAGTTTCCCTAGTCTTTTTGTCAAGACAATCCATAGACAGCAATCAAAGAAAATAAAATAGGCCAGGAGATGTCATCGCACCTCTAAATCCTTCATGGGACATCCTCGAGGTAGCTAGTAACATGACCAAAAAGACAAGACAATAAAAATACAAGACAAAATAGCCAAGATAGTCAAAAAATAAGCCAAGATAGACTAGAAAGATTAATAGCCATTTTATTTTGTTTGCCAATGTTTGTTTGCCAAAGATTGATTTCTTGTCGGTTTGACATTTTTGACAGTTTAAGAGTTTTTCCAATTTGACGGTGTTGACAGTTTGACGGAGCCTATTGTCAGGAAGGACACATCCTGAAAAAGGCAAAGGACATTTTGACGAGGTCCAAATCCAAGAAGGACACATCTTGAAGAGGACCAAAGAGTGACGAGATTGACATTGTTTGGATTAATATGTTTTGGAAAGTTGACTAATGTTGACTGTACGATTGATTGGACTGTGCTATCTGATTTTGACCAATTTTGACAATGGCATTTTGAATGACTGTCTTGTGTCTGAGTTTGACTATGTTTGACTTATTTGACCAATGTGTTGATTGTGACAAATGCCATGATTTTATTTTGACCAGCCTAAAAGGACTAACCTAATGTCTCGGGGACTCATCGATTGATGGCCTTGCCTATGTAGCAAATGTGCAGAGACAAAGTAGTTCGACAATGACATGGACTGACTGACATGACTGACTTTGACTCCATTTTTAGGATTTTAACATTGATTTGGATATTTTTGTGTTTTTCTTCAGGACATTTTATGATTTTTAGGTCTTTCTTCAGGACATTTTATGATGTTTTTGGTCTTTCTTCAGGACATTTTATGATTTTTTTGTCCTTTTTCAGGACATTTTATGATGTTTTTGGTCTTTCTTTAGGACATTTTATGATGTTTTTGTCTTTTTGTCATTTTACGATTTTTTTGGATTTTGACGTTTAAGAGGATCGTGACAAATGCATATGACTGATGCCTACACATGAGAATCTAAGGAAAAACATGATTGTGCCCCTAGTCAAGATGAATACCAATTGACAAGTGATGACAAAATTGTTTGATGTGGGAAGGACGCATCCCGAAACAATGTGAGGACAACGACGATAATGTGACGAAAGTATCGAGGTATACAGCCGGGCCAGGAACACAGTCAATTAAAATTTTGGATAATGTGCTTGTATGAATTGGACTCGTTGCATTTGGAATGACTTGGTTAGGGCTAGATGGGATGATGGAGTTTCCTTAGACCGTTTGACAAAGGAAAGCCAAGATAGGTGACAAGCATAAAAGGACAAAAGGTGGCCTTGGTAAAGGATGGGAGACATGAGACTAAGGGAATGCCATATGGTTTTCAAGGACTATGTCATATAAGGACAATAAGACTATGACAGTTAATGACATGATGTTTCATGAATCGTGTATGATCGAAGGATAGACATGTCAAGAGTTTTCCCAAAGCATGATTTATGTGTGCCAGTTTTATGTCAAGACCAAGGTAGGTGGGAAAATGGATGGAAATGATAGGGCTTAGATGGATGTCAATGTCATGAGGAAGGCATGGGAAATGAGACGACTTGCCCCCAAGTGTAAGAGTCCACATAGACGATTTATTTTACACATGACGCTTGTTTTTTCAGGTTTTCATCATGGTACTTATCCAGGGCGCTGTTTGCCAGGTTTTCACCATTGGATGAAATTTTTCTCTTTACTATTTTTTGAATTTTTTATTTTTTTTGGTGTCACCAAGACACCTGTTTGCCAGGTTTTCATCAGGGTGACGATTTTTTGATTTTTAATTTTTTTTGTATTTCTAATTTTGTGGATAGCCTGGATGCTTTAGATAACCACTGACTATTCTGAATCCACTAACGGTGCCAATGTAGAGACTGGTGCCATGATATGCCAAAAATGACCTTGCTGAAGGAGTTGTCTTGTTAGGATCGTAGCACTTGTATACAACTAATCGATGTCATTGTGATCCTTTCTGATACTAGAATTGGCCTTATCAAAATACACACATCGCAATAGAGTGCCATGAGAGTCCTTGCAGTAAAGAGTTGTTGCCATGATATGACGGATTTGTGACGTGGGATTTTTGGACTTTAAGTGAGATGTAGGATTATGACAGATGATGGTAGATGTGGAAAGGTTGTTTGGACATTTGGATGAATGACTTTTTATTTTCCAAACTTGGGATGGTGGATGACGAATTTTGGAGGGATGGCATTTAGAACCAACACTTTTATATGTCTTGATTGATGACAATTTTGAAGGAGGTGGACATGTGTTATATGTGGGAGTCCTCTTGTATTGTGGCTCCACATTGTGATTGAATTTTTCTTTTGACATATTTTCTTTGCTTGATCCATCTTTCTTTGGGATCCATTTTAATTTCATTTGTCCACTTGTCCTTTTGTTTGATTCAATGGCCTTTGACAATTGATTTTGATCTTTTGTCTTGTAAGACTTTTGTTTTTGTTGGTTCCAAAGGGAAGGTTTATTTATGATGGAATGACGATTCATGGTGTGGGTGGAGGGGGTGTTGGCATCAATCTTATGACAAGGATTTCTTATGGATTCCATTTTGACATTTGTATCTGACAAGGTTGCCCCCAGTATTGAAAGGAGGTACCACTGGCATTGTTTGATTTTCTATCTGAGGAATAACCAAGACCTTGATGTCTGTAATTTGCCTGAAGTTGTATTAGTTCTAGAATTCCTTGCTCGTGTATGCCTAGTCCTTTGCCTTGATATTGCATGCTTTGAAAGATTCTGTTTGCGATGGGGTATTTATTGTTTTGAAAGCAAGATGCTAACCCATCATGATGTCTATGAACACTGTCACTTGTAATATTTTCATCTGCAAGAAAGCTTGCTCTGACAAAGATAGATGACCCTAGTTGATAAAGTGTCTTAGCTTCATTTTCATGTTGGACATATTCTTGACTGATATCTTTGGTCTGATCATGTGACATGTTAGGTTCAAATAATTCTGTTGGTGCTTCCAAAGCAATGTCGAAGCCATCATTATGGTCAGTGTCATAGAGTCCAGTAAATTCAGCTATAGCTTGATCATTTTCAAATATGTCCATATTGGAATACTCTTGTGCTTGAGGAATATCGTCTATGTGTGTAATGGAGGCAAGTGTCTCATTTTGGAAACTGTCAATAGTCGAGGCCTGTATAGGATTGGAAAGTGTTTGATCATGAATGGCGTAAAGGTCAAGGAGTGGATCGTTTTGGATTTCTTGGTCAATGGTAGGGTCTTGGTCAAGGATGGGGTTGTCATGGATTTGGACTTCTTGGTCAATGGTAGGGTCTTGTTCAAAGATGGGGTTGTCATGGATAGGTGTGTTTTGGATGTCATGATTGTCTTGAAGGACTCCCTGAATGGGGTTTAAGATAGGGTCATGGGATGGACTACCTTGTTCTTGACATGAGGGTGACATGATAAGGTTATGATTTGGGCTTTCATTTTGACATGTATCCTCAAGTTTAGACAATGGGATTTGACTTTGAGCAATGAAAAAATTTTCATGACTAGATGTGGCTTGTGAGGGGATGACTTGAAAAGGATTAATGAATGATGGACTAGGATAGGATATGGGGACTTGGACTGGACTAGTATGTGGAGGACTAGAATATGACATGGGGACTTGGACTGGACTAGCATGTGAGGGACAAAGATAGGACATGGAGTCTTGGACTGGATATGTCATGGAGTCTTGGACTGGATTAACTATTGAAGGACAAGGATATGACATGGAGACTTCGACTGGATTGGTGTAAGGTTGATTGAAAGAGGACATGGAGACTTGGACCGGATCGGTATGGTATGATGTGGGGACTTGACATGAGTTGGTAGATGATTGATAAGGGATGCAGACTTGGACATAATTAATAGGTGAAGGGTCAAAATATGACATGGAGGTTTGGAATGGACTATTGGACAGTTGGCTTCCCTTGTCAAGGTTAGGATAAGGGTGATAAGTGGACGTTTGTTGTGAATTAATGGCATGATTTGTGTCAAGTGATTGTTGATTGTGAGGGTAGACAGATGGTGGCAAAGTATTTATGTCAAAGCCTTGTGGTAACTTATCCCCTTTGTCCAAAAGCATGGCTAGATACCTTTGAGGGTCACCTAAGACTAATTTTTTTACAAAGGAGAATATATCAGGATTTTGCGCTGCAGCTTCTATGTCTTTGAAATATACTCGTCCATTTTGCTCTCTTTGTATGAATGGTTCAAAAAAATTTCGTGATGAAGATGGAATGTTCATGGAAGATTGCATGTTCATGTTGTGAAATGGGTCAGAAAAAGTCCAATGTTGGTTTGTGTCATAAGTGTTATTGTCAATGTTGGGATTGGAATCTTGTCCAAAGTTTGCCATTTGTCGTTGTTGTCTTTGAAGTCTAGTCTCAACCGTAAAAGGGATTTGCTCAAATGAGGATGATGAGAATGACAAGTATGACACTACGTGAAGTCTAAGTTCAAAATGATGACTAGAATGACTAATGTTTTTGGATTTTCGTGAATAGGATATGCAATGTGTAGTAATGTAAGACAAGGTTATCTAAGCACTTCTAAGCTCGAACTTTGTTTTTGATTTTGACTGCTAAAGGACTTTGTTGGAAATGACAAGTTGACCAGGTCTAAATGACTAGTGAGTTTTTCCTAACTAGACTTTTGAGTTGGGAAAAAAAAAATCTCACAAAAGAGGACAATGGCTAAAAGGGGGGTTTGATAACTTGGTCCAAGAGAGTCTAATTTTGAAAATAATGACTTTGCAAAGTGTGCCGATATTTTCCTAATCCTAAGTATGCAAATATGAACCTAGGGATAATCTAATGTTGAATGTATGCAACTAAAAGGAATGAGGTATGAAACCTATGGTGACTAATGCAAACTAATGGTCAAGACTTTGAGCAATATCAAGTTTGGTTTCTGACAGAATCTTCTTGGTGATAGTGTTTGACAAATGGTTGACAATTTGAAGACCTCAGGTTTCAACTGTAAAGTTTAAACTTTTGACAGGCAAATGCGTCGTTTGAATCTACAAATGTGTCACAGTTAAGCAAATGCGGTTCAATTTTGCAATTGCGGCTTTTGGACTATCAAATGTAACTTTGTTTAGCATATGCAGCTTTTCAGTTGTTAGATGCATCACGACGCATACAGTTGCGGCATTCTAAGTGTCAAATGCAGTTTAACAGAGCGGTAGCATTGCAGAGAATCACTTGCGGTTCGACAGATGCGACTCAGTTTAATTTCAACATGATTTTCTTATCGTTTTGATGGAAATTTTTATCTGTTTGGAGAATGTTTTGTTTTGAACTGTGATAGAACAAGAATACACTTGAAAAACATAGCATTTTAAAAGTAACCAAACACACATCAGATAAGCACAATCCTAGGTTAGGCCATGACAATATTCGCTAGATTCCACGCGGGTTTCCCCAACTGCATATCTGTAGCGTGTGAATTCAGAAGCTTGGCTGCACGGGCTCCCCCTTACAGTGCACTCTCTTCTCAGGCCAACCAAGCTTCCAACCCCCATGAAACTCCCATGGCGAGCTGATCACCTCTACTACAAACTATGAAAGTGTGGATGCCTTCACACCGACCGGTGCTGCGCTAGCAAATAGAAGGATTTTGGCTTTCTATACAAGAGTTTTTAGTTAGGGACCCCCATTCGAGTGGCCATACATGGGGCAAGAGATTAATCACCATTAAGGTGGCACTCCAGCCTGAAGAGGTTAAGCTCAACAGGGTTTAAGGGAGTACAACTCCGTCCGTATGACACATCCGCACTTGCAACCTTAGGTTTTCCCTTAAGGTTTACATTTATATACCGGTCGGGGGTAGCTTGGCTTTAGCTCCATTGCCGGTTTGAGTCGCGTTGGGGTGATGAAATCCACAGGCAGGCCCAATTTCTAGAGTTGGTAACCATTTCTCTTACACCCAAGATCGCCCGAAAGTGCAAGGAGAGAGGATACTCCAATATACCAAGTCAGGGTAATAACAAATAAGAATGGGTCTGATTTTTTGGTCACAAGGTTTTCACCAAGTGAGAGCATACTCACCTACCATTCTGCAAACACAATCAATCAAAGAAGACATGTGTTCTTTTTATATGCACCAAAATCAAATGTTTGCTAATCTATGAAAGAAAAACAAGCACAATGTTTGGTTATTTCTTCTTCGACATTCAAATCTGCAAATAATGAATTAGTAGTCTCTTTAAGCAATGGTCTTCGACACACGAATGGGGATTGCCACACGCTACAAATGAATATTAGTAACACAAAAAATCTAACCTAGCCAACATGCAGGAATAAAAAACATAGAAAAATAGAAGACCAGAAAACCAGAAACCAGAAAAAAACCCTACAATCCAAAATTCAGAATGTCAAAACTGAAAGGAAAATTTTACTAGACAGATGCAGCTCGACAGGGCAGATGCGTCATTCGGGTCTTCAAATGCGGCGCGACTGATCAGATGCGTCGTTCCAGATGTCAGTTGTGGCTTGTCATGGCGATTGCGGCTCTTCTGTCAGCGAATGTGTCGCGACGCATCAAATGCATCACGATATTTTAAAAAATAGTTGCGTCATTTCGTACCTGTACCTGCAAAACAACAGAAAACACAAAAGAAACATACAGAAAACCAGAAAAGCGGAGTCAGGTTCACCAATGTAATCAAGGGAAAAATAGATTGTTAGATGATTAGATCAATAACATCAAAATCTGATGAAAATTATGAAGCACAAAGGAATACAATGAAAACAAAAGGCAATTATATCACCAGAACTCTCCATCTTCCATGGTTCACCTTCGTTACACCTCCTAGCTTGCAGTAAGTAAAGATGCCCTCAGATTTGTGTATGAGCAACTATGACAAGAGACAAGACTAAAGCAAGTTTCGAATGATTTAATTAAAATCTAAATGCCTATGCCTATGACAATGTCTAAGACTTTGATCAAACAATGACAATAATTGAAACATGAAAAGCCTTAAGTGTGCAAACTAATAAATGCCTATAATATGTGCGTAAATCTAAAATTTTAGCATGTGCGTGTGTAATCAAAAAGTGAGAGGAAAATGGCATTTTATAGAAAATGCCATTTCGAATGGATGGACGAGATTAATTGATGACAAGAACCTAAAATGAAAGGTCCAGATTAAATCTGAGAATCCCTAATCAGGTTTAAGGAAAATTCATTAATTGAACGGTCAGAATAATATCTCAAATAATTGGATCGACGGTGGAGAATAAATGAGGAAATTAATTAAAGAAATAATTTTTTTTGAAAAATCAAGAAGATAAGATTTGGACTGAAGATCGGATTTGGAAAATCAAGAATCTGCCCGATTACCCGATTTTTGGAAGATTAGCTACTAATTTGAATTAAGATAATTCAAATTATGGATTTTATGAGACAATAAATAATCTTTTTCAGATTATTTACCAAAATGGACTGACAGTTAGATTGAGATGACATTTTAAATAATTGATTTATTTAAAATGAGAGGAATATTAAATTGACAATTAAATAATTAAATTTAATTATTTAATTTAGAAGATAAGATTAATTGATTAAATAAATTAATCAATTTATTTAATTAAGACATTAGTGACATATTAAATAAATAAATAAAACTTATTTATTTAATAATCAGGCAATTAAATGCAGAAAGGGAAATTAAATAAATTAAGAAATTTATTTAATTAAGGGAAGACTTAGACAATTATTATTGAATAAATAAATAAAATTTATTTATTTAATAATCATGAAGAATAAATGACATGAATTAATTAAATAATTATGAATTATTTAATCAATAGTCGAATGTGGACCAAGGACATAATTAAATGTCATAATTATGCTAGGACAAAAGTGGTAAAAATGATGCTCGCAGGTCTAGGTCATTTTTAAGTGTCTACAGAAGTAAATGTAGTCAGAGAGTTAACCAATATTCACATGAAACTAGTGTATGATCCTAGGGTTCAATATTATATAGATATTCAAGTTGTCAAGATACCTGATACTTACAATATGTTATTGAGTAGAGATTGGTCTAAAAGTTTGAATGTATATGTGGCCTCTGATTTCTCACATATGTGGCTACCATGGAAAGGAGTTCCAAATCAAATTAGAATCGAAAGAGAACCACGTATGAAATACATGATCATTGATTATGATAAAAATAATTAAGTTCTATATATTGATGTAGAACCAAGAGTTTATAAAATACGAAGTTCAGAGTTAAAATAGAAGAGGCATTTACATATAATGCTAAAAAACCTAATCAACTAACTCCTAAAATAGATTTTTTAATTGAATCAGATTATGATTCTTCTGAAGATGAAAATAGTCCTTATGATAAATTTTGGAAGAATATTGTTACAGAATCTTGAAAGAGCGATAAAATTGGAATTTCACTTAAAAGTTTGTTGTTGCAGGATTGGTGCAGGTTACATAATGTTGCACATTCAGAAGATAGTTGCATGTTGTGTTTGGAAATAATTCATAGGATCGAAAATGAATATTATTTAGAACATGACAAGATCAAAAGGTTTGAACCAGAAATAAATAAAGACATAATTCAAGTTACATAGACTGAAAAAGATAATTTGACGACACCAAAGAATGGTAAGCTACAAACTATAGATGATCAAGCCTAGATTCTTAAATTTGATGGATCCAAATTGAAACAAGGAATTCAAATTGAAGTTGAACTCATCAGCCTGCAAGGTAAATATTTTCTTGCCGCTTATCAATTATAATTTCAACATACTAATAACATGGTAGAATACAAAGCCTTTATACATGGCCTAATCCTCACAATCAAGAAGAAATTCAAAATTCTCAAAGTGTTTGGTGACTCTGAATTAGTAGTTAAGCAAGTTCGAAAGCAATACGTTTGTCACTACAAGCGATTATCCAATTACTGACATGGAGTGTGGGACCTGATAGAATATTTTGATGCATTCAACATCACTCAAATTCTAAGAAGATTTCATCAGAGAGTTGATGTTTTGGCTACTACTGCCAGTACTTTAGAACCTTTAGATGCCTTATATTTAAAGAGATTCATAGTCGAGCTGGTACAGTTACCTTTAGTTCCCGATAATTTTACAAATTTACAGGTGTTCAAAGATGACCGACATGTACTAGAATTCATCACTAACTTCAGTATCTTTGAAGCACAAATAATTGAAGAGATAGATCATCCTAATGACGAGATTCAAGTTGAAGAACTAACTCAAATCAAAGATAATAATATTTCTAAAGGAATAATTGAGTTAGAAATATTGTTTGACATTGATCAAATAATCAGACAAAAATATTTTCCCCGAAGCGATGAGGGACAATCTAAGTTATACAATTTGTATATAGAGAAGATCCTAAGAATGTGATCGTAGGAAAGGTTTGCACTGAAGAAGAAAAGATAAATATTGCTCAGGAACTTAAAGATTACTAGAAGGTTATAGCATGGACATATGAAGTTCTGAAAACTTATGATACTTCCATCATCACGCATACAATACCATCAAAGCCTGATGCATATCCTTTCCAACAGAAACGTCTAGTAAATGCAATTTTAGAGCCATTAATTCAAAAGGAAGTCCAAAAGCTTTTATCAGCTAAAATTATTTTTCCTATCATACATTGTACTTGGGTGGCCAACCTAGTTCATGTAAGGAAGAAGAATGGAGATATACGATTGTGTATAGATTTTTGGAATCTCAACAAGGCATCTGAGAAAGATAATTATCCACTACCTTCACTAGAAGAAGTGCTAAAAATAGTCAATGGTTCATAGATGATGTCCTTTTTGGATGGATTCTTGGGATATAATCAAGTAATGGTAGTGAGGGAAGATCGGATGGAAACAATATTCACCACGAAGTGGGGAACTTATGCTTATAGAAGGATGCCATTTGGATTGATAAATGATAGGGCTACATTTCAGAGGGCCATGGACTATGCTTTTCATTGATGTAGAGGTGGGGTTCAACTCAACATAATGAAGGAATATTTCACAACAATGATTACATCTATGTTTCAAGTTTCAAGGTTTCTTACTTGACTGTCCCAAATCAGCAACATTGAACTATAAGGCTATAAGCACCAACCATGCACTATGGGTTCAAAACCTTCAATCCCACACTTGACCCACTTTCTACTAGATGATAATACCCTAACCAACAAAATCTAACGACTCAAGGATTAAGGGGTCTCCAACCAAGGGTTCTTCTTTCATAAGCTACCTTGCATCCTTGTAGCACTTTGAAACATGATTGTTACTCATAAATTCAATATTAGACCTAATTATAGAACTATAAAGATATATTTGGATACCCTTTTGGACATTTTAAAACATATCAAAAATTTAGTATGGATTACTTTGTAACATAAGGCTCAAAAATGGACTGTTACACTGTCCTTAAGGCCTAATTAGGCCACTTTTACAAAGAAAGCATGTGGAAATAAAAATCCAAACTTCCCTTAACCACTCCAGGGGTTCTAACACCTCATATAAGGTCTCCCAATGTAATTTTTATCATCCCCACTCCTCAAATATTTGTTGTTCCACAAATTCACTATTTTATCTATCCTCTCTAAGCTTATTCACAAGGGGTTTATTGAATCTCTATATTCCAAGGGTCTAGAATCCAATACAACACCTCAAACATATCATATATGACCTACACATGCTCACCAAACCCTCACAAACCAATTCCCATAAATATTTCATCAAACTCTGACACCTAGCCATCAATTTAAGCTTGAAACCCATGAATAATCACCTAGGGAATCATCATATTTTTATAAGACCTCACTCCCTACTCCTAAAAAATTCACAAAATATAATATACCCTATTTACTCCCATTCCACCAAGTTTTAATAGGTTTCATCAAGTGGAAATGGTTTTATGCCATTTTCTTGTGTTCAAACCCTCAAAATAAGGGTTTCTAAACCACTTCCAGAAAATAAGCAATAACTCGCTTGAAACTCAACCAAATTACATGAGACCAAATGAAATAGAAATAATATTAAGATATCTACCACATACAATTGGTTGGAAGTGAGCTCATATCCGTACAATGGCCTGAAACAATAGAAATGTTAGAATTTTGTAAAAAAATAGTGTTATTTTGGATTCATTTCTTTTCAAAACCCACACCAAACTTTACAATGATGCACAAGGCCTTTTTATGCCTTTTACAACTTATTCCAACCACCATCAACTAACTAATCAACTTCTACATTATCTTGACTCTTCATATTCCCATTCTTGCATTTTTGCAACTTTTCAATATGACAATTTTGCAAGAATTGACAACTTTTAAATAATTTGCCTAATGACCCTCAAAATTACACTCTAAGACTCAAAACCAGTACAAACAAGTTTAATATGGTATTTTGACCTTATTACATGGTTCAAACACCAATTAAAACAAAACTTGACAAAAAGGCCTCATGGAGGCATGCAATTCCATGGTGCTCTTGCACCATACTCCCCATAGAAAAAGAACTCAAGTCCTTTGAGTGAGAAATTGCAATAATATATTCTTGTATGAAAAAATGACTCTCCATCATAACTTGCAACCACAATCAAGTGTGAAAAATACAAATCAAAAGGTAAATTTGTAACTTCCACATCATTCCATTGCTTGCATTTGTCATTTCCAACATGTAGCTACTTTCCTTCTTATTGATAGATGTCATATAATGTCATATCACCTTGCTGCTCTTCCATACTCTGCTTCATTTTAAACTTAGATTTATCCTTCCTTGCAATTTCAACAAGAAATATGAGGATTCCTTCCTTATCCTTGTTCCCTTGAAATGTAACTATGATATGTTCACCTTTGTTTTTCACCTTTCCCATCTGATACTTTTCCCATATAACTACTACTTTATCAGGTTCCCTAACCTCTGCTATGAAAAAAAATGAATGACTACTATCCTCCTTTGAAAACATTGAAGAAAACACCATATCAACATACCTTCTATACCAACCTTGTTTTACACATATGAGCTAGTTTTGTGGTGTTGTCATTGATGTTGTCATTGATGTCAATATAATTTAGTATGTTGAGGTTTGTACATGTATAGATGAGATACTTCTAAGATGTAGTGAGTATATGGAGCTACCTTTATGGTGTTGTAGATATGTTGGTTTGATGAGTTTCCAAGTGCTTTTGACAAAAATAATGAAGAAGAGAAGTCAGAGTGTTGGAAGGGTTCAAATTGTGCTTTGGTACGTGCTCTGCATTTCTCCTATGTTGATCCTATGTGTTGTGCAATTTTCACACACACGCCCCACTGAAGGCGGGGACCCTCTTTTTTCCTTTTGCATCTTTGTCTCTTGGCTCGGTCAAATTTTGGTTTTGCTCTTTTTGGAAGGTTATTTTGGGATTGAGTCTAGACTCGGTTTGATGGAGGCAATATTTTGAGGCTCTAGGGGAAATTCACCTGTCTTGGAATTTGAAAATGGGGATTTTGAAGTGAATTTTCAATGTTATATGTAATTTTTTTTGCACCCATGGATAGAGGATGAAAAATTAGGTCAGGTTACTTTTTGAAGTTTTTGAAAATTCCTTCTAGAAGGTTTAGGGGATTTTGACCCTGTAGAGAATTGGGGGATTTCCATCCCTAAAGGAAAATCCCAAAATTTCCATTTTTGGAAAATTCCAAGATCCTCAATATCTCAAAATTTTCCAAAATGGAAAATTTCTTTTTTGCACCCATGGATAGAGGACGAAAAATTAGGCAGGGTTGTTTTTTAAACTTTTTGAAATTCCTTCTAGAAAAAAAAGTTATGAGGTTTAGGGGATTTTGACCTTGTAGGGAATTCGGGTATTTCCGTCCCTGATGGAAAATCCCAAAATTTTCATGACCCCCTCAAAATATTGAAAATTTCATTTTTGGAAAATTCCAAGACCCCTCAAAAACTTGAAATTTTTCAAAATGGAAAAATTTCAAAAAATGAATTTTTTCCCAAATGCATTTTTTCCAAAAAGGAAAAAAAATTCTTGAAATTTTAAAATGTTCCTGAAAATGAAATTTTTGAGATGGAGAAAAAAAAATTTGAATTTTTTTTTCCCAAAATGAAAAAATTTCTGAAAATGGAAAGTTCCCATAAAAATATGTGAGCTACTAATGATGATATCTATTTTTCAGGATTAAATCAATATTAAAAGGGGAACTTGCATATGGATTCGTGCCAAAAGGGAAATATGGAAGAGTTCAATTCAAATTTTAAAAGTGGGATTTGCATATGAATCTGTGCCCAAACTGTCTACAACTGGAAGGAGTTTCTAGAAGACATGTGAAGCTAATTTCATCATCCAATTAGAATTTTCATTAATGACAAGCTGGCATAATATTGTTTTCTCATTGTTCCATGATGTAACTGCTTCTATGCAATTGGATGATGATGTACCATGAGCTCCCAAATTAAATGTAATAGTTTGATGCTTCTAGAAGTGCAATTGCAGCCATTGGATGAATTAAATCCTAGCCATTGATTCAAAATGTAATTTTCTATAAAAGGCCAGTGCCTTTTCATTTGTAAAACGGGTTAGATTTAGGGGTTAGAATAGCTTATTAGAGGCTGTAAAAGCCATAATTGGCTAAGTTAGAGAAGTCAGTAGTTGTAGGAGAGAGAAGAGACTGTAAATTGTTATGTAATGCTGGAGAAGTTAATGCAATTGGATTGTTGATTTGGAAAGTTTTGTGTTACACTTTGACAGTTTATGGTTTCTTGTTCTCAATTCTCAATGTTACATGTTAGATTTTAGTTCTTTTGCAATAACGGTAAAATGTTAATGATGTTGATCGATCTCTGATCCATACTTTTAGCAATTTGCTTATTGTAATTTGTTGTGTAAAGTTAGTTTGGGCCTTATTTTGCGCTAAGTTCAACTGTGGATGCTTGTTTACATTCTGCTAGTTATTGGGTATGTGGATGAATATTCATAGTCTGAAAATCTTCAGACTCCTTAGAAGATTGCACCATTTATGCAGAGTTGTGGGCTTGTCCTTGATCAAACAGAGATTGGCTTCATTGGGGATCTATCCATCTACAACATTCATCATTGTTGTGATTGATCTTAGGTTTTAGTCTTGGAAATCTCTCTAAAACCCTTACCTCTTTTGTTTTTTATTTTGAATCTAGGTTAGTTTTAGGATTAAAAGCATCACTATATTGTTGCATATAATGAAAGTACACTTCCAACATTGTTCATTTGTAAGGCCCCTTGTGATTACCAAAATTTTGACATATTATCTGAGTTGTTTATGCATTATCAAGACCTGACATTAGAGACCTTGGGGTTATCTCTTGAGGCTTGTTGATAGAGATTTACCTTTCAAGAGAGATAGGATTTCCATATTCTGTCTGAGTTGTTGCTGTGCAGAAAACACCATCAACACTATGCATGTGTAGATCTGAAGGCGTGTTGATGGTGATATAGTCTGAGTTTTAGTCTCTAGTGAGATGGTACGTGAAATTTGTGTCCTCCTGTTTGTGTGTTCCACCGGCAGTGTAAGTTCTGTGAACTGGGAGAAATATGTTTTCTCCGCATTTCTCCTCTGTTTTGTTCCAAATCATGCAGATTTAGTAGATGTCTTGTGAAGGTCTTTCCTATGCTCTGGCGAAGTGGTTTGGAGTTTTTTAATCCAGAAATCATGTTTTAGTATTTATGTGTGTGTTTGCAAGGCCCAAATTGACTGGTGAAAGGAATTCAATGTTTGAAGCCTGTTGTTTTTGCTATGGATGTATCTAGAACATTTTGAGATGTATTCTCGTGCATAATGAAGTGTGTTGCATTGTACACGTGTCATCTTCTTGTTTATTTATTTTTTCATTAGGTTTGGTTGACCTGGTGTTTACACTTCATTTGAAGAATAAAATTAAATTGAGGAAGCATGTGGTTGATCCAAGACATTATTTTTGGTCTTGGTTAAATAATTTTATTGGTCCACTCTTATTCCTTTCCACCACAGGAATTTTGAGTTTCTAACCTAATTTAATTTGTGAAACGTTGTTTTGTGGCTGACCTTGGTAAATATTTCTAAGGTTGAGAATGATATAAAAGCAAGTTGAATTGTGAAGAATTGTATGATAGTGAGATGCAAAGTGACAAAAATGTTCCACAAATCATAAGAGCAAAAGTGTGTGTGAGAGTTGTGTTGAAGACAGTGAGACAAGGGTTTCTATAATCCTGTGAATGTGCTTTAATTGTGGTGGTGGATCTTTTGTTCTCTTTTGTATCTATAGGAAATGAGTCTCTTGTGTTGGTGTGGAGCCTGATCAGTCTCCAAGTGGGATATTGTTGGTATGTGGTGACTGATCATGCTATATTGTACACCCTGACATGTATCTTAGCGGGGGTTCGGGGGTAGCAGCCCCCGAGAAAAAATTTCCTCCTATTTTTTTGCGTCGTCACTGAAAAAGGAAAAAAAACCGACTTTGTAGAACCCTAATCTAGAAGCTTCGAAGCTTGTTAAAAAGGGGTTTGGATGGGGGTTACAGTATGATGAAAAATGTGATTATTCACAAGATTGTAATAGGTTTTTGCACTGGACAATAAAATCATTGGATGGTTGTGGTTTGGTGGATGTAGCCCAGATTGGGTGAACCACGTTAAATTATTTGTGTTATAATTTATGCTGTGTGTTTTGGTTTCTTTTTTTATTAATTAAATTTGCATTTAATTGTTAGATATCTGCCTTTCTAACCCTAACAAGTGGTATCAGAGCGGGTTGTGTTTCGATTATCATTTGTAGGAAGGTCTCACAATTGAGTGGGAGTCTCACGGTTGAGTGGGAGTAATGGTAGACAATGGTAATAAGGTTGAGAAGTTTAATGGTAAAAACTATCAGTTACGGAAGATGCAGATCGAGGACTACCTCTATCAGAAGGATTTATGGCGGCCATTGAAAGGGAAAACCAAGAAACCCGCAACAATGTCTGATGAGGACTAGGATATTTTGGATAAAAAGGCTCTTGGCAGTATTCATTTATGTATGGCACAATTGGTGGCATTCAATATTACAACAGCAAAGACAACTCAAGAGTTGATGGAAACCCTGGTGAAGTTATATGAAAATCCTTCCGCTTCGAATAAGGTATTTCTTATGAAGCGTTTATTTAATATGAAAATGGTAGAAGGTGGGTCAGTTACTGATCATTTAAATGAGTTTAATACGGTCACTAGTCAATTAAATTATGTAAAAGTAAACTTTGATGAAGAAGTTAGGGCTCTTTTGATTATGTGTTTTTTGCCTGAAAGCTAGAATAGCTTGGTAATGGTTGTTAGCAATTCTGTTTCTAGTTTGAATACATTCAAATTTGATGATGTTGTTGGTGTTATTTTGAGTGAGGAAATTCATAGGAAAAGCTCAGGTGGAACATCCACATCAGGAAGTGTTTTGAATGCAGAAAGCAGGGGAAAAACAAAGGAGAGAGGAAACAATTCTAGAAATCATGGGAAGTCATGAGGAAAATCAAAGGAAAAAATGTCCCAATCTAGAGACAAGAGGGATTGCTGGTACTGTGGTAAGCCGGGTCATTTAAAGAAAGATTGTTGGTCTTGGAAAAATAAAGGAGACAAAAAGGAAGGAATTAAAGAGGAAAATATGGTAAGTAATAAATCTGATGAGGATGCTTTGATTCTTTCCATTGATAATGCTGATGATTCTTGGGTGTTAGATTTAGGGGCTTCATTTCATGCTACCCCCCATAGAAGTTATTTTCTTGATTATGTCCAAGGGGATTTTGGGCTGGTTTATTTAGGAGATAACGAACCCTGTCAGATTGTTGGAAAGGGAAGAATCAAGATTAAGTTGGAGAATGGGAATCATTGGCTACTACATGAGGTAAGGCATGTTTCAAAGTTAAGTAGAAATTTAATTTCAATAGGGCAACTAGATGATGAAGGTTGTGTTGTTACATTTAGTGATAAAAATTGGAAGGTCACAAGGGTGCCTTAGTGGTAGAAAAGGTGTGAAAGTAGGCATCTTTGTACAGGTCATATTGTTCCTTCTACTTTAATTGTTATGGAAAAAGGTCAATGTTCAGAACAGTTGCTGCAATTCAACAGGTAGAAGATCATACAGTTGTTGTGGACTCTAAATCAGCACTGTGGCATAATAGAATTGGGCATATGAGTGCAAAAGGTATGAAAGTACTTCATTCAAATAATGTTTTACCAGGTCTAAAATGTGTTAATATGGATTTCTGTGAAAGTTGTGTGTATGAAAACAAAAGAGAGTAAGTTTTCTCAAAGATGGGAAGCAAAAGAAAGATGAGAAATTGGAGCTTGTGCATACGGATGTATGGGGACCAGCTCAAGTATCTTCTCTCGGTGGCTCTCATTATTATGTTACATTCATTGACAATACAACTAGGAAGGTATGGATTTATTTCCTTAGGCATAAATCTGATGTATTTGAAACTTTTTAAAAATGGAGAAGCTTGGTTGAGAATGAGACAGGTTAAAAGCTAAAATGTCTCAAATTTGATAATGGTGGTGAGTATTGTAGCAAAGAGTTTGAAGATTATTGTTCCTCAAATGGTATTCGTAGGCAAAAAAAGGTTCCAAGGACTCCACAGGAAAATGGAGTGGCTCAGCGCATGAATAGAACAATAATGGAGTGTGCACGAACTATGAGATTGCATGTTGGGTTGCCTTTAAAAATGTGGGTAGAGACTGTAAACACTGTTGTTTATTTAATTAATAGATGTCCCTCTAATCCTTTGGGTTGTGGTATTCCAGAGGAAGCATGGAAATGTAAGAAGGTGAGTTATTCTTTTTCTCAAAACCTTCGATTGTGAAGCATTTGCACATGTAGATTCTGAAAATAGAACCAAGCTTGATGCAAAATCAAAGAAATGTATATTTGTTGGATATGGCATTGATGATTTGGTTATAGGCTTTGGGATTTTGAAAATCAGAAAATTGTGAGAAGCAGGGATGTCATATTCAATGAGAAATTGTTGTACAAAGATCTGTTGTTGCAGCATGAGAAGAAATAAAATGATTATGCAGTGTTGGATGATATTCCAAACAATGATGTTTCAGTGGGTCCTCATGCTCCACAACAACAGCAACAACAATTACCACAAACTCCTGTGAATGTTAGACGATCTTCAAGGATAAGTAGACCTCCATAAAGAATCTCTCCCTCTTTGTATACTATTTTGTTAACTGATGCTGGTGAACCAGAATATTATGATGAAGTTATGCAGGTGGATACCAAGGTTCAGTGGGAGCATGGAATGGAAGAAGAAATGGACTCCATGCTGAAAAATTAGACTTGGGAATTATGCAAGTTGCTTGCATGTAAAAAGACTTTACCAAACAAATGGGTTTATAGGCTGAAAGAGGAGGATGGAGGTAAGAAGAGATTTAAAGCTAGATTAGTTGTAAAGGGATTTGCACAGAAAAAGGGTATTGATTTTGATGATATTTTTTCTCTAGTTGTTAAAATGACTTCTATTCGTAGTGTTTTAAGTATTGTGGCTGCTAAAGATTTTCATTTAGAACAGCTTGATGTTAAAACATTCTTTCTCCATAGTGATTTGGAAGAGGAAATATATATGGAACAACCACAAGGATTTGAGGTCAAAGGTAAGGAGAAACTAGTGTGCAAATTGAAGAAAAGTTTATATGGCTTGAAGCAAGCACCTCGACAATGGTACTTGAAATTTGATAGTTTTATGGTTGAGCAAGGCTATAGCAGGTGTAATTCTGACCATTGTGTTTATTTTAAGAGGTTGGATAATGAAAACTACATTATTTTATGTTTATATGTTGATGAAATACTTGTAGCAGGGTCTAACATGGATCACATAAGTGAGCTAAAACAACAGTTAGCAAAATATTTTGCTATGAAGGATTTGGGGGCAAAAAAACAAATCCTTGGTATGAAAATTTGTAGAGATAGGAAAAACAAACAATTGTTTTTATCTCAGGCTAATTATGTTGAAAAGGTGTTGCAGATATTTCATATGGAGAATGCAAAAGTTGTTAGCACACCTTTGCCTAGTCATGTTAAATTGACTAAGGATATGTGTCCAAAGACACAAGAGGAGGAAGAAAAAATTTCCAAGGTACCATATGCTTCAGTTGTAGGAAGTTTAATGTACGCCACGGTATGCATGAGACTGGATATTGCACATGCCGTAGGAGTTGTTAGCAGGTATTTGAGTCATCCCGGAGTTGAGCATTGAAATGCGGTAAAATGGATTCTCCGATACTTGAGAGGTACATCCAATAAATGTTTATGTTTTGGGGGCTCTAATACTGATTTAAAAGGCTACGTTGACTCAGATTTGGCAGGGGATATAGATACCAGGCAGAGTACTACAAGTTATGTATTTACAGTTGGTGGGACAATAGTGAGTTGGATTTATCAATTGCAAAAGGTGGTTACTTTATCCACCACAAAGGCAGATTATGTTGCTACAACAGAGGTGGAAAAGGAGATGATATGGCTACAAATTTTCATGGATGAGTTGGGAAAACAACATGCTGGAAATTACTTGTTTACAGACAGCTAGAGTGCCATACATCTTGCAAAGAATTCTGCCTTGCATTCTAAAAAAAAACACATATAGTTGAGATATCATTTCATTCGGTTGGTGTTGGAGGATGGACAGGTCAAGCTGGACAAGATACATACAATTCCAATCTAGCGGATATGTTTATGAAGGAGGTGACAAGGGAGAAGCTGAGCTCCTCTTTAGCTTCAGTTGGCCTTCAAGGTTGAATTCAAGTATAACAGAGCAACGGGGTCCAAGGTACTTATTTCCAGTGGGAGCTGTAAGTGCAGCAGTGTCATCTAGGATCGGTCTTCAAGTGGGAGATTGTGTTGGTGTGGAGCCTAATTAGTCTCCAAGTGGGAGATTGTTGGTATGTGGTGACTGATCATGCTATACTATACACCCCGGCATGTATTGTCATTTTTTTTGCATCGTCACCGAAAAAGGAAAAAAAAATGACTTTGTAGAACCCTAATCTGGAAGCTTCTAAGCTTGTTAAAAAGGGGTTTGGATGGGGGTTATAGTATGATGAAAAACACGATTATTCGCAAGATTGTAATAGGTTTTTGCACAGGATAATAAAATTATTGGATGGCTGCGGTTTGGTAGATGTAGCTTGGATTGGGTGAACCACGTTAAATTCTCTGTGTTATAATTTATGTTGTGTGTTTTAGTTTATCTGTTTATTAATTAAATTTGCATTTAATTGTTAGATATCTATCTTTCTAACCCTAACATCTCCCTATTGGATAGTGAGTCATTTTTGTAGGTAGTGAGCCTTTGGATTTGGATAGTGAGTCCTCTTTTGGGTAGCAAGCCCTTGGTAGTGAGCCTTTGTTTTATAATATTTATATTGTGAGTTAACCCTCACCATGGTTTTTCCCTTATTGGGTTTTCCATGTAAAAATATGGTGTTCATTGTGTTGATTTAATTTTGTTATCTGTGTTTCATGCTCATATTTAATAACATAATAGTATGGTTGAAGATTTGATAAGTGATTAAGTTTTAAGTTTGAATTTGTGTGACAACTTATTCACCCCCCCTCTCAGTTGTCCTGTGCCTATTTAACAATTGGTATTAGTGCTTGTGGCTCCTTGTGTAGAGCTTAACCGCTTAAGGAAGATCCAATGGAACACAAGTTGTCAATCCCTATTTTTGATGGAACTAACTACAAAGATTAGAAAGGATAGATGAGAGGATATATTATCTCTTGGTTTCAAGACCTGGAAGGTTGTTGAGAATAAGTATACACTTCCATTTGGTGGTGTTAATACTGCAAATAAGATCTCTGCTTATGAAGAAAATGAGAGGGTGAAGTATGCGATTTGCAATGGTTTATCTAAAAATGAGTGAATCAAGGTTAATTCATTGGATATTGCATATGATGTCTAGAAGAAGTTGGAAGACGTGTATGAAGAGAATGAAAAAGTGAAATTGAAAAATAGATTGGTGGCAAAGCATAGATTTGTGAACCTGAAAATGAAAGATGGTGAAGAATTTACAAGTTTCTTTCACAAGGTTGAAAAGACTGCAAATGAGGTTAGAAATCAAGGAGGAAAGCTAGCAAATGAAGACATAATGGAGAAGATCTTGATCACCCTACCAGACTGCTACAATGATAAGATCTCGATGATTGAAGAAATGTATGACCCTAAGTGACCCTAAGAAGTACACCTTGGAACACTTGTTTGGCACCCTGCAAGCATTTGAATTAAGTAAGTTTCAAAAAGATGACAAGATAGAATAAAAGACAAAAACCGCATTTAAGGAAATGAAGATTGAGGAGGAACCAGATAGCGATGATGTTGATGATTTGGAAGCCAACTTCACCAGGAAGTTGAAGAAAGGTACTGGAAAGTATAAAGGTATGTTTCCCTTTAAATGCTTTAGTTGTGGTAATATTGGTCATTATGCTTCAAGATGTCTGAATAGGGTTGCACATAAAAAAAAAAAGGATTATAAGGATAAGGATAGGAAGGATAAAAGGTATAAGGAGTTGTACTATGTTAAGGAAGAGGCGGGTATTTCTGATGATGAATCTGAAAATGAGGTTGATGATAGTGAATGCTTATTCTTAGCTTTGGAAAATAAATTTGTATCCACTAACCCTTGAAAGTGTGTAAGCAAAAGGGCTCTAGAAGTTAAGAAGAATAGGATGGAAGGTACTCTAGTTACCGTATTTCATGCAAGATAGGATGAAGAATACTGGGTAATTGATAGTGGATGTTCAAATCACATGACCGGAGATAAGAGTAAGTTCACTAAACTTGAAAAATATGATGGTGGTTTAGTCACGTTCAGTGATGATTCAAGAGCTAAGATCTATGGTAAAGGTTCAATTAATTTTGATGGAGTGCATAACACTGATGATGTATATTATGTGAAGGGTTTGAGGCATAATCTTTTGAGTGTTGGTCAGATGTGTAGCAATGGATTTAAGATTGTGTTTCAGAACAATACCTATGAAATCAAGAAAGGATCTAGAAATGGAGATATGATTGTTGTTGGAAGAACTCACAGAAACATTTATTAGCTGAAAGGAGTTGATGGTCATTGTATTGTATCTTAAATCAGTGAAAGTTGGTTATGGAACCAGAGAATGGGACATGTGAACTTTGATAACCTAGTCAAGATCAGTAAAAAGGAAATAATTTGAGGACTTCCTAGAATCACAAGACCTGCTAACGCTATTTGTATAAGTTATCAACTAGGGAAGCAGACATGATGCCGCTTTAAAGGAAAATAATATTCTACTACTGGTATGCTGGAGTTGGTACATATTGATCTTTGTGATCCAACTAAAACTGGAAGCTTGAATGGTGATAGATATTTCATGTTTCTTATTGATGATTACACTTAGATGACATGGGTTGCATTTCTCAAAGAAAAGAATTAGACCCTGGATAGGTTTAAAGTATTCAAAGAAAGAGTGGAAAATGACGTAAATTTGAAAATCAAATGTTTAAGATCGGATAGAGGTGGAGAATTTAATGAATTCTATGAGAAGCATGGCATAAAGAGAATTTTCTGCTCTGAGAACCCCTCAACAGAATGGAGTAGTTGAAAGGAAAAACATGACAGTTCAGGAAGCTGCTGGAACTATGATGAAAGAGTCTAATGTACCAGATGTGTATTGGAGAGAGGTGATACATATTGATGTTTATGTTCTTAATAGAGTTTAGATCAGACACAACAACACAAAGACATCTTTTGAGTTATGGACTAGTAAGACTCCCATTGTGAAATATTTTAAGATATTTGGAAGTAGATGCTATATTAAAAGAGATGATGAAAATCTTGGAAATTTGGATGCTAGATGTGATGAAAGAATATTTCTTGGATACTCTACTACTAACAAGGTATACAAATGCTTTAACAAAAGATTGAGAAAAATCATTGAAAGTGCTAAAACAAACTGGAGAAGTAGTGAGGAATAAAGAAAGATTGGTATGCAAAGGATATTCACAAGTTGAAGGAATAGATTTTGAGGAGACATTTTCCCCTGTGGCTAGAATGGAAGTTATCAGAATTTTGTTAGCATTTTCTACACACAAAGACTTCAATGTATATCAGATGGATGTTAAGTCAGCCTTTTTGAATGGTGAGTTGGAGGAAGAAGTATACATGGAGCAACTTGAAGTGTTTTAGTTGTTTGACAAACCAGACATGGTTTGTAAATTGAAGAAAGCATTGTATGGATTGAAGCAAGCTCCTAGAGCTTAGTATACAAGACTGGACAGATATTTGACAAAACAAGGATTCAACAAAGGTTCTGCTGACAACAATCTCTACTTCAAAGCGCAAGGTAACAAGATGTTGATTGTAGTTGTTTATGTTGATGACATTATTTTCGGAGGAAATGAATTCATGTGTAAAAAGTTTGCTGAAGAAATACAGAAAGAATTTGAAATGTCTATGATTGGTGAATTGAATTTCTTCCTTGGTCTACAAGTGAATCAAATCGATAAAGGGATATTCATTTTGTAGACACCTAAAAATGACCTAGGCCTGCAAGCTTCATTTTTACCACTTTCGTCCTAGCATAATTATGTCATTTAATTATGTCCTTGGTCCACATTCGACTATTGATTAAATAATTCATAATTATTTAATTAATTCATGTCATTTATTCTTCATGATTATTAAATAAATAAATTTTATTTATTTATTAAATACGTCATTAATTGTCTAAGTCTTCCCTTGATTAAATAAATTTCTTAATTTATTTAATTATCCTTTGTCATATATTTCTTCTTGATTATTAAATAAATAAGTTTTATTTATTTATTTAATATGTCACTAACTGTCATAATTAAATAAATTGATTAATTTATTTAATTAATTAATCATCTCCTAAATTAAATAATTAAATTTAATTATTTAATTGCCAATTAATATTCTTCTCATTTTAAATAAATTAAATTATTTAAAATGTCATGTCAATCTTAACAGTCCTTTTTGATAAATAATCTGAAAAAGATTATTTATTATCTCAAAATCCATAATTTGAATTATTTTAATTCAAATTAGTAATTAATCTTCTAAAAATCAAGTAATCGGCATTCTTGATTTTCAAATCTTATCTCTTTGATTTTTCAAATCTTGTAAATCAGGTAGTCTTATCTTCTTGATTTTTCGAAAATCTTTATTTCTTTAATTAATTTCCTCATTTATTCTCCACCGTCGATCCGATTTTATTTTGACCGTTCGATTAAATATTTTGCGCTAACCCTAATTAGGGATTCTCAGGTTTAATCTGGATCGTTCATTTTAGGTTCTTGTCAATAATTTATCTCGTCCGTCCGTTCGAAATGGCCTTTTCTATAAAATGCCATTTCCTTCTCATTTTCAGACATCTTGACATTTTTACGTAATTACTATAGGCATTTACTTGACTTCACATTTCATTATCATAGGCAATTGTAGTATTTCATTATTGGCATTAGGTTTTAGGCATTTGATTGATATTGACATTTGCTTTAGACATAGACATAGGCATTGGCAAGAGTCATAGGCATAGCAAATCCTTCAAATCTTGTTGTAGGGCTTAGACATTTAGATTGCTCAAGAAGACGAATCTGAGGGCAACATATTATCCAGCAAGTAAGGAGGTGTAACGAAGGTGAAGCATGGAAGATGGAGATTCTTGGTAATATCGTTTCTTCTATTTTCATTTCATTTCCATTGTACTTCGTTATTTCATTGGATTTTTATGTTATTTGATCTAACAAATTAACAATCTAATATTTCCCTTGATTACATTGGTGAACCCGACTCCATTTTGCTTGTTTCCGTACGATTTTTTGTTGTTTTTTGTTGTTTTGCAGGTATAGGTACGGATCGACGCAACTGTCTTTTTTAAAAAAACATCGCGATGCATTTGATGCGTCGCGATGCATCTGCCTATAGAAGTGACACAATTGCTCTGACAAGCCGCAACCGACAACCAGAACGACGCATTTGATCTAACGAGTTGCATTTGAATACCCGAACGACGCATCTGCCTGTCGAGCCGCAAACGTCTGGTAAAATTTTCTTTCAGTTTTGTCATTTTGATTTTTAGATTTTTGGGTTTTTCTATTTACTGGTTTTCTGGTTTCATTTTTTTTTTCTGTGTTTTATTCCTGCATGTTGATTAGGTTAGATCTTTTGTGTTACTAATATTTTCTTGTAGCGTGTGGCAATTCTCTTTCGTGTGTCAAAGACTATTACATACGAGACTACTAATATTCATTGTTTGCAGATTCGCATGTCAAAGAAGGAAGAAACAAACATTGTGCTTGTTTATTTCTAGATTAGCAAACATTTGTTTTTGGTGCTTATAAAATGAAATCATGTCTTTTATGCTTGACTGTGATTGTGGAATGGTAGGTGATTCTGCTCTCACTTGGTGAAAACCTTGTGATCAGAAAACCAGACCCATTCTTTTCTGTCATTTACCCTGACTTGGTATATCAGAGTATCCTCTCCCCTCACGCTTTCGAGCGATCTTGGGTGTAAGAGAAATGGTTACCAACTCTAGAAATTGGGCCTGCCTGGGGATTTCATCACCCCAACGTGACTCAAACCGGCAACGGAGCTAAAGCCAAGCTACTCCCAACCGGTATATAAATGTAAACCTTAAGGGAAAACCTAAGGTTGCAAGTGTGGATGTGTCATACAGACGGAGTTGTACTCCCTTAAACCCTGTTGAGCTTAACCTCTTCAGGCTGGAGTGCCACCTTAATGGTGATTAATCTCTTTCCCCATGTATGGCCACTTGAACGGGGGTCTCGAACTAAAAACTCTTGTGTAGTAAGCCAAAATCCTTTTATTTGCTAGCGCAGCACCGGTCGGTGTGAAGGCATCCACACCTTCGCAGTTTGTAGTAGAGGTGATCAGCTCGCCATGGTAGTTTCATGGGGGTTGGAAGCTTGGTTGGCCTAAGAAGAGAGTGCACTGTAAGGGGGAGCCCATGCAGCCAAGCTTCTGAATTCACACGCTACAGATATGCGGTTACGTGGAATCTAGTGAATACTGTCATGGCCTAACCTAGGATCGTGCTTATCTGAGGTGTGTTTGGTTACTTTACTTTTCAAAAATGCTGTGTTTGTCAAGTGTATTCTAGTTCTATCATAGTTCAAACAAAACATTCATCAAACAAGTCAAAACTTTCATCAAAACAACACGAAAATCATGTTGAAACTAAACTGAGTCGCATCTGTCAAACCGCAAGTGATTTTCTATAACACAATTGATCTGTTAAAACACATTTGGAACCTATAACGACGCATCTGTAGGCGTCACGATGCATCTGAAAACTTAAAAGCCGCATATGCTAAATCGTGCTGCATTTGACAGTTAGAAAGCCGCAATTGAAAAATTGAACCGCATTTGCCAAACTGTGACGAATTTGATAAACTGTGACGCATTTGCCTGTCAAAACCAGAGGTCTTCAAATTGTCAACCATTTGTTAAACACTGTCATCAAGAAGATTCTGTCAGAAACCAAACTTGATATTGCTCAAAGTCTTGTCTATTAGCTTGCATTAGTCACCATAGGTTTCATACCTCATTCCTTTTCATTGCATATGCTTGGCATTAGACTATCCCTAGGTCCATATTTGCATACTTAGGATTAGGTAAATCTTAAGCACACCTTTGCAAAGTCATTGTTTTCGACATTAGACCCTCTTGGACTAAGTTATCAAACATCCTTTAGTCATTGTCCTCTTTTGTGAGATTCTTCCAACTCAAAAGTCTAGTTAGGGAGACTCACTAGTCATTTAGACCTTGTCAACTTGTCATTTCCAACAAAGTCCTTTAGTAGTCAAAATCGAAAACAAAGTTCGAGTTTAGAGGTGCTTAGATAACCTTGTCTTACATTGCATAGAAATTGCATATCCTTATTCACAAAAAATCCAAAAACATTAGTCATTCTAGTTTTCATCTTGAACCTTAGACTTCACATAGTGTCATACTTGCATTTAGGCTGTCATTCCTATTTGAGCAATCTCATTTATGGTTGAAACCAGACTTCAGAAACAAAAGAGACAAATGGAAAACTTTAGACAAGACCCCCCATTTACTGTCAACAATCCTCCATATGACTCAAGCTGGACCTTGTACGACCCATTTACCAATCTAGACAATCAACCTCCAACAACAACGCAAGCCTCGTCAAACAGTACATTCGACCTCTACTTGCAAAGAGATGAAAATGGTCAACTACTTCAAGAACACATAGAGGCATTGACACAAGACCCAGAGGCCTATCAGATGGCTGAAGCAATAGCTCGTCAGGACAGAGACAGATTTGTAGCCATGCTCTTGAGTGAGGGAGCTAAGTTACCACCAGGATTTGATGCTAACACGCTAAATTTGACACTTCATGACTCTAATGCCAATAACGCACATAACATGTCACATAGTGGTCAACTTTCAAATAATACGAGCAACACTTCATTGGAGACCACAACGACAATAAATACCACTCCCAACATCCCAAACACCTCCAACACAGTAAATGCTACATCCATTGGGGGATCACAATCATCTACAACATCCACAACACTACCCCAATCGGATGGAACCACTCTTGGCTCCTCAACAACGTGGGAAAATTATTCCAATCCTCTTTTTACTGCAACGGTAAATACCACGGGGGCATCATCAAGTCACCACAATCCCCCTTTGACAACTACATCTACTACCATGAACACAACTTCGACAAATCCGTTCAGTAGTACTTCACAAAATCCTTTGGGAGGAGCCACAGGACGTATCTTTATTAAAGGACAACAACAAAACGTTAACACGACAACACAGTCAAATGTCATTACCTCCCAAGGTACAAACACAAACGTCCCCCTTGTTCAAAATCAACAATTTACACAAGGGGGCCAAATAACACAACCCATGACATCATTGACACACCATAACAGTCATGCTCACAACATCCCCCAAATAACGACACACATGGCTGGGGGACACATCCCAACATACTCATCCAACATTCATACTCATCAACAGGCACCAAATCATAACTTCCAATACCAACAACACACGTCATATGTACCACAACAATCCGCACCACCACAATACACCAACACTCACGCACACCAGACAGGAACACATGGTGTACCAGGCAACCCAACATATGGAAACATAAACGACCCTACCATAGATGAACTCAAAGCAAGAATGAGAGATATGGAGAAAAATATGCAAAACATGTACATTTCAGGCAGGAAATCAGAAATATCATATGACCTGGATGTATACCCATTCGACACAAACTTACATATGCCTGCATTTCCGCCAGGATATGTGTCACCCAACTTCACGAAATATAGAGGCAAGACAAATCCCATCGAACATGTTCGCGAATTCGCAACCAACTGTATGGATATCGCCTACGAACCAACATACTTGATGAGACTTTTTTCCAAAAGTTTGGCAGGTCAAGCCCTTGAATGGTTTTCAACGCAAAAAGATATCCAGACATGGGATGAACTCAAACGAAGATTCATAAGAAATTACGCATACAACATTGACATGGATACCTCTATCACTAGCTTGTGCAATCTCACGCAAGAAGACTCTGGTGAGACATTTATTCCATTCTTTCAAAAATGGAGAAGCCTTGCTAGTCGATGTCACATTGACATTCCTGAAAGAGAAAAAGTCGACATGTTCGTCCAAACACTTCTAGGACCCCTAAAATTCGCTTTGCAAATACATTGTTGCACAAACTTCACAGAATTGGTTGAAAAGGGAGTCCAGATTGAGAAAGCCCTTATCACAAAGGGAGAACTGAGATATGGTTCCAAAAACACGAACATTAATCCACCAGCCGACAAAAACAAATATTGGGTCAAGAATAAGCATGTTACAAATGACGGTGTTGTGGACGCCAAGACTGCAAGCCCCGTATTAGCCCTGAAAGGGGTCCAACACCAAAACAGACCAACAACGGCATTGACACCTCCTTCCAATACTTCTTCAAACAATCAAAATGGTCAAAATAGTCAAGGACAATATCGTCAAATGAGACAATTTCCTAGAGGCCAGACATACACCAATTTAGGTGAACCCATTGAAGAAGTCCTTAAGAAATGCATTCAACATGGGGTCATCACACTCCCAGAAATCAAACCATATGACCCAGGACAGTTCAAACCATCATGGTGGAATGACAATGCACTTTGCGAATACCATCGTGCAAAAGGGCATACAACTTCTAACTGTCGACAACTGAAAAACATCATACAAGACCTTATCGAAAATTGAACCATCGAAGTAGGTGGATCCCAATTCACTTCCAACTCAGATCACACTATCCACAAAAATCCACTGCAGGATCATGGTTCCCATAATGCTTCCACTTCAGGTTCACAGAACCAAGCTAACTTCGCCCGAGCCAAGTACGATTATTCTAGTGGACCAATAATAAATAATGTCAGAACTGACAATGACTACATCAATACTATTACGGTCAAGAGAGCACCACAGTGTAATGCCACTACGCGAAGTGGCAAGCTCACTATAGCTGGTCCACCGCCCCCTAGACAAGCCAAGATCACTATACCGGGCCCGTCAGTTAAACAGCCACAACCTGCTAAACAACCAAAACCTGTCTCAACCCCACAACAGTGGAAACCCAAGAGTCAGTTCAATCTCATTGACCAACTAGGAAAGACTCCCGCGCAAATATCTATCCTTGAGCTGCTTCGTATCTCTCCTGCGCACAAAGAAATCCTGGACAAAACTCTCCTAGAGTCGTCGGTCCCTAAGGACATCGATGTCAATCATTTGAAACTATGGTGGGATATCTCACCATGCCGCACCATGTCACCTTTTCGGATCAAGACTACTCATCACATAAAACCAACCACAATGACGCATTACACATAGAAACTTTTGTCCACAAGCACAAAGTTAGACGGGTTTTAGTAGATGGCGGAGCAGGGTTGAATATATGCTCCCTCAAATTGGTTAAGGCTCTTGGGTTCTCTGATGCGTGCGTAGATCCAACGAAAAGCATAGTGATCAAAGCATACGATGATGAGGAACGCTCTTCAAGGGGTGTTATCTCTCTCCCTATCAGAGTGGGACCGGTCATTGTAGACACAACTTGTCAGGTCCTGGATTTGGAACTACCATATAACATTTTACTTGGCCGTCCATGGATCCACGCTTTAAAAGCCGTTCCGTCAACATACCACCAATGCCTCAAGTTTCCTTTTGACGGTACAGAAGTCACCATATACGGAGACCCCGACCCTTTTCAATATTGTACCAATTTAAGGGGTATCTCCGAAAACCGAGTACCTATTAATCGAGAAGCACCTGGCTCCTCGTCATCCAAGTACATCGACCCCTCCACACTCACGTCATCTTCCACATCCGCTCCATCCACGTCTTCCGCCATACAACCACCTTCCACCAACCCTAAGACTGAATCAACTGTCAAAATCCAGGACC
>VDFB02000015.1:46306851-46348733 GCA_007258455.2 Sequoia sempervirens
TGTTAAAAAGTGTTGACAGTCTGCATTTTGTTGTTGACACCCCTTTGGAAAGCATAATCCAAGGTTACTTGCACCCTTGACAGTTTGTTGCATCATAGGTTTATTTTAAGCACCCAAGCATCACATTCTGCATAATTCATGATTTGAGGCCCCAATTTAAGTGTCTTGAAGCTCTCCTTGATCCACCACCACCACATGCAGCTATTGAAATGGATGATCAAAAGAGGCGTGTGTATGCAATTTTGAGAACGACTCTATTCCATGTGACCCTTGCACTCCACTCGAGCATTTCTATTTGTAGATCGATCCATATTTTTAGTCTCCAAATCTGCACAAGGTGCGGCCAGCTACATAGGGGAGGCATCTACATAAGCCTTGATCCCATTTACTTCATTGCTGAAGTTAGTTAGACGCCTCTTCATCTGCATAGGCCTCCTCACCTATCACGCGGTCTCCTTTTAGGCAATGGAACTGTTAAAAGGTTTCTCCTACACTTATGTGTGGGAGTTGAATGCCATTTGGACGATAGCTTCACTCCCTCAAGACCTGGTCAAACATTCAAGTGTTGTCTCCGCCCTCTAGACCTGGTCAACACCCTTCTTGACTCACCGACCAATCATTCTATTTTTTGTTTGCATTGATGGTTAGCATTTACAATAGCATTTAACCTTTAGGGTTAACAATTTATGCTAATCTAATCATTTATCACTGCAAACATTAATTATTTGGTTCAATTGTTAAGTGTCTGTAAGGGGGGCTTTTTTTCATTTTGCATAACTTGCAAATGGGGGGTATTTTTTCAAGTGTAACAGTTGTCGGAAAGCTCTCTCTGAGCCGAACAAATTTGTGTCAAGACATTTCACAAAGTGTACTTTTTTAATCTGTTTTTAACCTTTGAAATCAACGAAATATGTGCAATTGTCAATGGGGCATAACTTTCACCCCATTTGTCAAAAATTGACAAACTTTTTTTTGAAATTCATTAGAATTTCGCAAGGATTCTAGATTTGTAGTCAAACTTGTTAGTTTTAGGATAAAAAATGCAATAAGCAGAAAACACATCACATAGAACAATGAACACAATATTTTACCCTGGGAAAACCCTCCTACTCGAGGGAGAAAAACCCAACAAATAATATTCATCTTATAAATCAGATGAATAAGTGCAGAAGACTGCATACAAAATTAGGCCCTAGAATAGGCCAAGTCTTACACAATGAGATATGTCACTTCTCCTTGAAGCGAATGATAACACTTCTTCTTGAAATGGATCTGCTGCTGAAGAATTCAAACCTGCTTCTGAATAGATGTGAATTGGAGTGAATGAATTCATTGCCAAAATGAGAGGATTCCATCCTCATTATATACCAAGCTGGTTGGCTTCCTCTCTAGGGCCGACCTAGAACAAATATAATTTTATTTAATAAAAGAAAGGCCGACCTGCCTTGTGATAAATTTATTTAGGAGAAAATATCTCCAGCCGCTACAACACTAACACTCCCTCTTAGCTAGGGAGGTATTTCCCAGATATCCTCGTCATGGAGTCTCTCAACATGATGCCCACAATGGCTACACCCATTTGTGGAAAACCACATCTCAGTCTCAGAGATGTACAAGAGTTCATCATGGAGTCTCTCAACATGATGTCCACAATGGCTACACCCATTTGTGGAAAAACACATCTCAGTCTCAGAGATGTACAAGGGTTCATCATGGAGTCTCTCAACATGATGTCCACAATGGCTACTCCCATGTGTGGAAAGAAACACATCGTCATGGAGTCTCTCAACATGACGTCCACAATGGCTACTCCCATGTGTGGAAAGAAACTCATCTCAGTCTCAGAGATGTACAAGGGCTTGCACCTCATATTTCTCTATCTCAGAGAAATATACACTACAAGGGCTTTCACCTCATATTTCTCCGTCTTAGAGACATATACAGTATAAGGGCTTTCACCTCATATTTCTCCGTCTCAGAGAAATATACATTACAACAAATCTTCATGATGATGTGACTCCCTTTGAAGCTCCAAGTACTTGCATCAACCTCTTGACCTCCTCGTCCAAGATTGCCTGCAATGCTTGCCTTAGAGGAACAGTTTCCAACGCACACCTCCGACACTATTGACTTGCAAGAGTTCAGGACTGTCCTTCTCAACCTCATTCCAGATCACCCTATTCTGAATAGGTTTGCCGAGCTACCAATGTCAAATCCAAATTGACTGTCTTGTGCAATTCTGTTCTTTGCAGTTGAAGAGGTCTTCCAAGGACTTAGCACCTGGCCTTGTAACACTGCAACCCACTTAGCTGACACCTTCACTTCTTCTCAGTGAGTCACTAAACTCCCTCTTGATCCCTGCCTCAACACAGAGATTACAAAAATCCTCTGGAAGTGAACGCCCCTCTATTGATGGATCTCATAACCTTAGTCCTCTTCTTGGACATGATCTCAACTTGTGTCTTGAATTCTCAGAATTTAACTCCCTCTGAATGTCATTTCCTCCTCTTTGAAGTAGCTGATCGTAATGACAATTTGTATAGGTTCTTCGTTGTTTAGTGTCTTCATATTTCTCAATCTTCTTTGTTGATGCAAATTCTCCATCCAAGGTTGACCCAACTTTGATCCCTCGAGAGATGTCTCTAGTGAAGAATCGTGAGAGTTATGTGCCACCAACTCAGTTCCATGGCTGCAAGCTATGACTCCATGATTGTTCATTTCTCTAGTTGGCATGCCTTCCTCACAGTAAGCCTCAATCTCTTCCTCCCTTTGAATTCCTTATGCAATCTCTCATCATCCTTTTGACCCATCCTGCATTTTTAAAGAGATTAACAATAGTTCATAAAATCAAACTACAAATAAAGCATATGGTCATATGGCAAATATCATTAGATAGATCAATTGAAGGAATAATAGAACTTATCTTTGTTGATTCTGATATATCTTTCTTTCATCTTTACTCAATTTTTGCTCTTGGAAATGCTAATCACAGCATTACATATTACAAAGACAATCTACTGAACTCAGATTTCTTAGACACATTATGCAACCAACATATTCAATATAGAACCAGGCCTCTCAATGAATTAAGGCACCATCACGGTCCATGCACATAGAGAATGGTATCGATGTGACCAACCAATCACAACCGAAATTGCAGTTCTCCTTTCATGTCAAAGTCGCACTCAAAAATCTTCATAACTAGCATGAAACAACTCACAATGAATGAATGGTATCTCCAAAAGATTTTATGCCAGCGATCACCACTCAAAAGAAACCACGACCTCTGCTAATCACATGATCCAAATAATCAATGTCAGATCCTCTCTGCACAACTCAGCAAATTGAATTTCAGCCCAGAAGAATGTGATTTCATTTTATTCAAAGGTACAAACATAAAATACTTATCTCTTTCTGCCTTCAAGGGATGAATTTACTTCAGACATAGGTGCATCTGGTAGAACTAAATTATATTGCATTCAAAGGGGCATATAAGTTATTATCAATCATCATTGCAACCAACTGGCAGCTCTATCTGATCAATCACACAAATGCTAGAAACAAATACACCCTCCAAGCTTCCTGATTTGCAGTCATATTCTTCTTCCGCAACATTTGGATTATTGTAGTGCCTCTTAATTTTGACCATTCAATTATAATATTTCTGAAGCTAACTCAGGAAATAATATTCCCTCCCAGGTATTAGTTCGGCAGTCATGAGATAGCCTGGAAATAATGAGTAGGTGACTCCAGAAGAAGCCTGGTCAATAGAACCTATAGCCTTTCTCATTTTCTCAACATTCTTCAAAACTTATTAATATCCAGAGGGATAAAGAGTCAGACTTCTCTTAATCATATGTCACATCAACGAACAGATGACTCCTTGCAAAACCAAACTTCTCAAAAACAATGGAAACTTATATCAATACATCAATGCATCGATTCTTAATTGGAAAGTCAGAGAACTATTTAAAACCGGAAATATATACCAAAGACTGAGAGAAGTTTGAACTTGAATTCAGACTGCTCAGATTACTCAAAATGCCCAACCGTACATATATTCTCATAAACTCATGCACACACTGTTTTTAATAGACCGCCCCACTCATAACAAAATTAGTCAAGCTTCTAATTCAATACAACTCCACCTTAAAGACAAAGTTGATAAAGCCAAGGATGATTCGCACGACTCCAGATGATATCTATTTCCTCCCTATGCAGATAATAGATGATAGCAAAAGATTATCGGGGATCACCACAATCTGCACTCAAAACTAACAAAGGGAGAAAATGTATTGAAAGTTCTATGCTTCAAAGACCAGCCGAGGACTCAATGACAAATACCGCATTCAGTGCCATACACAACACCTTTAGAAATACGATTCAAGCAATATAAAAAAAATACCATCAAATCCTTCAACATGTTGCCTCCAATATTTCAAAAAACTCTGCACTTGAGCATACGTATGGACTGCAAAATACTCACAAGACAACTGTTCTAAAAAGAAGACTATAGGATACGAAACTCTGACCTCTGGATTGCATGAAAATCAGAGAAAGTGCCTAACAAAATTTCATCGAGCAAAAAACATAGATCAAGATCTTTTACATTCTGTTCAGATTGAAAGTAAAAAATAGCACGATATCCATAATGATCAGAACCACATCTTCCATTAAAAGACGGCTCTTACAGCTCCTCAAAATGCCCGACACACACAAACTCCCGTTAAAAAATTGGCACGACTTCACCCATACACAATGTCGCACAGTATCTGTGTATATACTCAAAAATATGCTTCAACTCCTTGAAATGTAGCAGGAAGAATATAAAGAGGGTGTGGCAGTTTCTTTTCCACAGTGAGTATTATGCACCGATATAATATTCAACAAATATCATGAATTCACCAATATGGTATTAACTTCATCGACTCCTAAAAAGAAATGTCTTTCCGATACCATCACACACGAGTAAGAGAAACATCGATGCCAAGCAAAACAACACTCTCCATATTTGAATGCAAGCTAAAGTTAGCGGATGTTATCATTTGCATCCACCGAACCACACAAATGAGGTGATACGAATGATCCCACCGCTAAGTAATAGACTGAATATGGTGCCAAAGATGAGCCGTCTCTGAAAATGTATGCTAGAGATGAAGGCAACAATGATTATGATATTCCTGTGTTTCTGTTTGAACTTGCATTGACGCCAGACACTCAAAGCTTCAAGTTGTCTCCAATATCATCTCCAACAACATAGACACCAATAAGCAATCAACCATTTTCAGTTCAAGTAGAGGCACTCGGCTCCTTCTCCTTCTCCTTGACACTGGTCACCATCTTCTTTTTCTGAGAAACTACCTTAAACAAAGAATTGTCTTGATTGCTTAAACAAATCTGATCAGATCTTCCCTTGAACTCGCTTTGATGCCATGTTAGTTTTAGGATCAGAAATGCAATAAGCAGAAAACACATCACATAGAACAATGAACACAGTATTTTACCTTGGGAAAACCCTCCTACTCGAGGGAGAAAAACCCAACAAATAATATTCTCTTATAAATTAGATGAATAAGTGTAGAAGATTGCATACAAAATCAGGCCCTAGAATAGGCCGAGTCTTACACAATGAGATATGTCACTTCTCCTTGAAGCGAATGATAACACTTCTTCTTGAAATGGATCTACTGCTGAAGAATGCGAACCTGCTTCTGAATAGATGTGAATTGGAGTGAATGAATTCATTGCCAAAATGAGAGGACTCCATCCTCATTATATACCAAGCTGGGCGGCTTCCTCTCTAGGGCCGACCTAGAACAAATATAATTTTATTTAATAAAAGAAAGGCCGACCTGCCTTGTGATAAATTTATTTAGGAGAAAATATCTCCCGCCGCTACAACACTAACAAAACTCAAGTTTAGGATAACCCATATTTATAAAAATCTTTGAGTTTTAAACAGACGATTTGGCTTCCAAACTTGATACAAACTTGTAATTCTTGTTTTGCATCTTTCTAGGGGGTCAACATTCAGATATAATATAATTTTGGGGGGTTTTGTCAACATTAAGATATAATACAATTTTGGGATGTTTTATAAGGCACAATTCAAGTGCCTTGTTGTGTGTGCATCATGGATCCTAACATTGACTTGTTAATTCCACATAATTTCCACACATGGAAAGTCAAAGTACAACTACTTCAATCTAAGGGATTATGGCAAATTGTCACTGAACAAAAAATGCAATTTACTAGGGAGTTTGAGCAGTTTACTTATGAATAAGTTAGATGAAGCAATGAGAATAATAGGTCTTCTTATTTATGATAATTTGCAATTTCACATTTCTAGTTGTACAACTCCTAGGCAAATGTGGGACAAATTTGATGATCTCTTTGGTAAAGTTGATGAGTTCGAGATTCTACAATTGGATGCTGAATTAACATCAATGTCTCTTGATGCCTTCTCTTCTATTGAAGATTTGTTGGTTCAATTTAAGTCTTTGCTTTCTAGACTTTAGGGTTGTGGTAAAACAAAACAAACAAAGAGTGTGTCTTCTTGATTTTGTCAAAGTTAAAAGGTCCTTATTAGATATTTGCTTCTTCCTTTTACTCTCCCATGTGCTCTTGGAACAACACATGTAATGCCTTCTTTTGAACAGTTTTGTGATAGACTCATAAGAGAACAATCTAAATTAATCTCTATGGATGCTATCCCCTCTTCAAAAAGTCAGGTACTAGTTGTCCAATCATCTAAGGGAAAAGAAAGAAGCCTTCTAATAAACCTAAGGCAATATCAACTTCAAGAAATGAGCAATCATCTAAGTTGAAGAATAAAGTCGACACACAAGCCAAATCCACTCCATAATTAGGAAATAATACTTACAAGTGTAAAAAGAAAAGCAAACTCCATTGTACTTTTTGTGGATTACAGCATTATGATAGCAAAGTTTATCATAAGAGGATTGCAGCTTTGGAAGAGGCCATGCAGAGACACAACATTGATCTTCCTAAACCTCCTAAGGGACATGCCCTTACAACTAGAGGTTTGGGTTCATCCAAGGACAATTGGATAGTTGACTCAGGAGCCCCACGCCACATGACTCACTCACAAAATCTTCTAGCATCTATTTCTAACAACACCACTTCTTATATTTCAGCGGGAAACTCTTCATAGATTCTAGTTATGGGGTTAGGTATAGTACAATTGATAGAGGGTAGCATTGAGGACATTCTCTATGTTCCAGAGATTTGAACTAATATTCTTTCAGCTTACCAAACTTGTCATATTGGTAATGGAAAGATAGTTGAGTTTTCACCACATGATGTAGTTATTCAACAACTACACCATCTAGAGAGGATTATTCCTTCAGGCAGAGCAAATCATGGGTCTCAGTTGTACAGGTTTCATGGTTTTGAGTCATCTTGTGGAGCATCATATATTGTCCATGTTGACTCTTTGAGCAAAATTTGGCATGAGAGGTTTGGACACCTATAGGTATCTTCAACAATCGAGTACTAAGAATATGGTACTTGGACTCCCCAAGGTGTCTTGCATAGAGAGCGTTTGTCAAGGTTGTGTACTTGGCCAACATTATTAGGAACCCTTTCCAAAGTGTAAGGCCCATTGTGCTACTACCTTCCTTGAGTTGCTTCATAGTGACCTCATGTCATTTCCAACTCCTTCATTTTCAGTATCCAAGTATGTACTCACTTTCATTGATGATTATTCTCATCGCACTTGGGTGTACTTTCTTAAGTACAGAAGTGGTGTTTTCAACACTTTTAGGACCTTCAAGGTGTTCGTGAAGTAGTCAAGTTCTATTCGTCAGATATGCACAAATAATGGGGGGGAATATGTGAACCAAGCCTTCATGGACTATTGTGTTGAGCATGGTATTCAACATTAGTATTCGTTTCCCTACACTCCTCGACAGAATGGTGTTGCTGAAAGAAAGAAGAGATCATTAAAGGAGATGGCAAATTGTATGCTTCAGTCTAGTTCTATGGCCCCATCAATTTGGGTTGAAGCTATTGATTGTGCTAACTATATTCAGAACCACACTCCCCACTAAGTAGTTCAGAATCTTACTCTAGAGGAGGCTTGGTCCAGAATCAAGCTTGATGTTTCCTTCTTTAGGGTATTTGGTAGTGAAGCTTGGGCATTCATATCGGATGGTTGGCGTAAGGCAATGGAGAAGAAGAGTCTAAAAATACATCTTTGTTGGTTATTGTGAGGATGTGAAAGCTTATAGGTTATTTGATCCTATCACTAGGGATGTCCACTTTCGTAGAGATGTCCAATTTGATGAGTCTTTCACACAAACATATCCTCCATCATCTTCTTCTTCCTCACTACCTACTTTGCCTTCTTCATCTCACAAGAATACCTTCGTACTTGAGGATACTTCAGATTATGGTCCAGATCCACTACCACCATTTGCCACCACCACCACCACCTCTTACCACTCGTGTTTTGCCCAAGTGGGCTAGAGGTGTTGTTGAGGAAGCTGGTTCTTCTGGTTCTTTAGTTGGTGATCCTACATCCTCTAGATGCACTCGTTCACAAAATTCCAACAGTAGTCTTTTGCGTCATGCTATATCTCCAAATCCGTAGAGTTTTTCAGAGGCTTTTGATATTATAGAGTGGGACAGTGCTATGGCATAGGAGTATTCTTCATTGATGAAGAATAATACATGGGGTTTAGTTGCTCTTCCTAAGGGAAGAAAGATGGTTTGGTGCAAGTGGGTGTATCACACCAAATATGCAGCTGATGGTTCTATTGAAAGATACAAGGCACGTCTTGTAGCCTTCGGTTTTTTACAAGTTGAGGGTATTGATTACTCTAGACATTTGCTCCTATAGCCAAGATGGATTCAGTTCGCCTTGTTCTTTCTATTGCTGCATCATGGAGTGGCTAGTTAATCAAATGGATGTGAAGAGTGCCTTTCCATGCGGTGATCTTCATGAGGAGATCTATATGGAGCAGCTTGTTTTGTCCAGGATTCTTAACTTGTTTGCAGGTTACGTTGTTCTTTATATGGTCTCAAGCAAGCCCCTAGGGCTTGGTATGAGAAGATTGATGGTTTCTTGTTTGCATCTGGTTTCACTCATTGCCACTTGGATCACACAGTATACATCCATAGATATGGAGATGAACTTTTGATACTAGTATTATATGTTGATGAGTTGATCCTTACTAGTAGTTGGTCATCCACAATTCGAGATATTCAACATAGTTTGATGGCACACTTTGACATGACAGATCTTGGGCTTTTGCATTTCTTCCTTGGTCTAGAGGTTCTTCAGCCTACTAAGGGGATTTCCATATACCAGCAGAAGTGCATCATTGACTTGCTTCATTGATTTCATATGAGTGATTGTAAGCCTGCACCTACACCATTCCAATCTAGTGTCACTTTGACTACGACTTGCACAACACCTTGTGTTGATACTACTTTGTATAGATAGCTAGTTGGTAGTCTTTTGTATTTGACACACACATGCATTCAGATATTACCTTCGCTGTTGGGCTTGTCTCCCGTTTTTCACATGGCCCTCATGTGAGTCATTGGAAGGCAGCCAAGCTTATTTTGAGGTATATACGCAACAGCACTCATTTTGGAATTTAGTACACACCAGAGGCTTCACAGATAGTAGGCTACGCCAACTTAGATTGGGCAAGAGATGTTGTGTCATGTCCCCAAAATTGTAACATATTGAAAATGCAAATAAATAAATTAATAATAATCACAAAACACATTTTAGCGATTTAATGATATTATATCTTAGTATGAAATATTAATATACAAATAACTAGATAAATAAATATCAAAATATGTAAATATAATAGCAATCTAAATATTATTGTTATAATTATAATGATCATAAATAATATTATAATTATAATACATTTATTATAGTAAATAAGACAATTAATATAATAATAAATATAATAACAAGAAAATAATATAAAATAATATTAATAAGATAATCAAACAGAAATATTTAAGTAAAATTAAAAGCAACGAATAATATATCATATGGTGTAGTGATTAAGGCAAACTAAGAGGCAGCGATTCCTAGAACAGTTTGCAGCGATTCCAAAATAAGCAGTAGTTAATGATTAAGATGGAGGTGATCAATAAAAAAGAAGAGCAGCAAATATATCATTAAGGGGAGCAGTATTTGTGAGAAGGCTACGATCTAGTGTAGTTTAAAAAGATTGGATTTCGTTTTCAAAAGGCAGAAGTTAATAAGTGTTTTAAGCATAGAAGAGTTTCCTTAACAAAAGGATATGTCAATTCAAAAGGTTGTGTCTATTCTCAGGGATGTCTCTCTTCATAGAGACAAGGATATAAAATGGAAGTAAGTGTGGGAGATAAAAGGGAAGAGTAGGGAAACATATTCTAATCAATGGAGGAGTATGTTTCTGAGATAGCAGATTTTATGAAGTATGCAGATCGTGGCTAAGAAAAAAAAGACAGGCCTCTACAGATCGAACAATTATAGGGGGATTAATACTTCTTTACCAGCAGATTCCTATCCATAAGGAGAGATAGAGAAAGGATAAAATATGCAGATCTAAAGGGATATGTGCAGACCCAACAAAGATATGAATCAATATATGAAGACCATAAATAAGGGAAGTAAGATTAATATAGTTACATATTAAATCTGAGTGTTTGAACCTGTTTGAAAACTTGCTTGGGGGAAAGGGCCTGAGACAGTGATGCGTGCCTAGAGGTCCCACATAAGATCCGTCCAAACCTAAGGAAAGGATGGGCCATGGATGAGTGGAAATCCCACTTAAGATCCGCCCAAACCTAAGGAAAGGATGGGCCATGGATGAGTGGAAATCCTATTTAAGATCCACTCCAACCTAAGGGAAGAAGGGGCCATGGAGGAGTGGAAATCTCACTTAAGACCTGCCCAAACCCAAGGAGAAGATGGGCCATGGATGAGTGGAAGCACTCGGACCGCTTGTGAGCTCCGCTCGATTCCACCAAGTAGGCAAAGTGTTTTCTGAGGTTGCGACATGGATGGGGAAAGTAGGTACAAGTCACTCGCAGGGAGAGTTGTGGTATACATCCTCTTAGGCTTGGCATATGGCTTTGGGCGGACCCACCATGTTACACATTCTAGTTCACAATAGGTTGCATTATTGATAAATGTGTTGCATGGATTAATGCTAACAAATGTATATATGCATGTTTGGGAATGTTGTTCATGGATTGAATACAAGTTTTGCAATTCCGAATTACATAATTAGGGAGCTCTTCAGTTGACAATGTAAAAACCCTAACCCTAGTTTGAGGAAATTGTGACCCATAGGCAAATTCTAGGGAAAACTAGGAAAAGGGAACATTACATGTTGATTCTTGGAAGTCCACTTCTAGTTTGTTTTTTCTTTTGGTTTTGGTCCAGTTGCATGGTCTTGCAAGAAGCAAACCGCTATTGCATTATCATCTATTGAGGTTGAGTATTGAGGAGCGATTCTTGCTAGCTAGGAGGTACTATGGCTTTGACAACTTATGATAGAGTTTGGCCTTCCACTTGATCATCCCACTATACTGTGGTGTGATGACTAAAGTGCCATTCACATTTCACGCAACCCAGTTGAGCATCAACGAACAAAGCACATTGAGATTCATATGCACTTCATTCAAAAGGTTATCTAGGATGGTGTTCTATCCTTAAGAGTATTTGCGTACTGAGAATCAGGTTGCAACATCTTCACTAAACCTTTAGCATTGCCTCACTATACTACATCTTGCCAGTTGCTTGGGGTGAAGGAAGTTTTCCTTGGGGGGTCTTGAGTCCTCCTTCCTTTGTATATAGTTCTCTTTTTTGGAGAGGAGTTTTTTTCCCATTGGGTTTTCTTCTTTACTCTATTTGAGAGAGACTCTTATTTTGTACATGAGTACCTCATCAAGCTTTGTTGTTGGGACTCATCTTTTAGTGACTTACTCCCTAAGCATCATTTAAGGGGGGTGTTAGTGTGAAAAGTGTCTTTATGCATCTACTTATCATTTATCTAGTTCCTACACTTAGTAGTCCTATTCACACTAGATAAGTTCACTTAGTGGTTTAGTCGTCTCACCTCATAGACACTTGACACATGCCTTCACACACACACGCCTTCACTCTTGTCCCAAGTGTTATACATGTGTGACATCCCTTGGAGGGTTAGTCTTTTTGTTTCACCTTCCTACCTACTCCTTGTCCTATATAAACAAGGAGTGATCATTGTATCTAACACATTCTATTATAGTTATTGGCTTATGCATTGTGCTTGATTCATTTTATGGTAGTTTGAATATTGCATTCATTATTTGCTACTCCAACAAGTATTATCCTAATTTAATTGGCTCTTTTGGTTGTGTTTATAAATATGTTGTAATTACAACACATTGTAAATTCAAATCACTTCCAAGTATTTACCTAATCTGGTTCTTAATAGCAACTTCTTAAACAAAATCAACAATTTGAAGGTTTATTGATAGGTCCACCCTAGCCCTAATTTTATTGATCAGGTAAATGAGGCTACAACCTTTCTATTAAATAAATAAAGAATTTTGAATACATTAGAGTATATACAAGGCCCACAACTATCGCATATACAAACCCTCAGTTGTGCTTCAACGTATTCATCTTTTTATTCGGGCTTATCTCAAGCATTTTTCAATTGACAAGATCATAATTATGTAATCTCTTTTGCATATCCTATCCATAATCTAAGTTGGTAGTTTTGGTTTGGGCTTGTGGATTTGGTTTGTCGATCTGACAATTTTTTTGGGGGTTTGGTTTCGTTTTGGGTTTGTTCGTACAAAAGACATGTAAATATATAAAATAATAATAAAAAAATAATTTGATAAATATATGATAATATATAAATAATGTAATATTATAATATATTATATTATAAGTTCTATAAAATATAAATATAAATAATATAATATTATAAATTTTGTAATATATAAATATAAATAATATAATATTATAAATTTTATAATATTTAAATATAATATAATGATATAAAAATATTACTAATTTAATTTAAATATAATAATATTATTAATTTAAATATAATAATATTACTATATTTATTTTTTAATATATATAATTTTATTATATATATTGATAATATGATGTTATAATAGAAATATAAATATTCCAAACATGGTAAAAAATCGTAGGTAGAAGAGCAAGGAGTGCAACTAAGAGCTCATTCGATGCTTCCATTCCTTTCGATATAGGAGAGGTAGCAGGAAATGGCTATTTCTGTCGTATCAAAACCCTAAATGAGAAGAGGCTCCTTGACCATCTTTGTTACAAAACCACATATTTGGGTGCCCTACTCACAAACTATTCCTTATATAATTCTGTCTCCTTATTTGTCCTCTTCAGATTGGATGAATAATAGAACAAACCTAACCCTTCAGAATGATAGAAGCAATAAAAAGTCTTCATAATGGATCCTTGCTGCATTGAATCGGATCTCAAATCCTGTACAAACTAGATCGGGATCTGGTGGCTTGGCTGATGGATCTGGTAACATTGTCCATAATCATTATTCCAAAACTCATATTATAGTTTTTCATTTTAGTTAGTGCTCCTTTTTTTCTTCTCAACCACAATCTTGAGTTTTGAATTGTTGGTAAGGTTATTCTGATGGTATGTTTTAGATTTTTATGGCTCTCGGTTTTGCATTTAGCTCCTGGTCTTCAAATGCTATTTGTCTTCACTAGGGTTTACTGAAGTAGTTGCTCTCCCAAGCTTAAACCCTAGAAAAACCCTAAGTCTAGGTGGTCTTGAAAGCACTTTTGTTCTAATCCTCAATTGACCACTTTGTTTGGTAGCCTAATTTTAAGTTACAACTTATGGGCTCTTGTTCCGTGCTTTTATTGACCCTTTCTGCTAGGTTACCAAGTGGACTTATGACTCGTTAAAACATTTTCTAGAAAATATTAAAGTCCTAAGTCTATGTTCCCCATGTCATTAGTTTCGGACTCCCTCTTCCTAGTGCATCCTTAAGAACAACTTATTTGCACATGCCTAAATTGGAAACTTAAGTGCTAAGAATCTGGCCCCACATAAGACACGTGTCAAGCTCTAAGTGTAGCGCAAACCTTCTTCGTTGTGCATTTTCATATCCCTAGCGCATAACAAGATTGTGCTAGGCGGTGTTTGTAGGATTTGGATGTGTGTCAAGATCTTGTCACAACGCACATCCTCCTTAGAGCACATATTTGTTCACAGAGCGCATAGCAAAAATGCTCTAAACTTACCTTGATGAGGTAAAGACAAGTGTCACACTATGATTGCCGCACTTGCTTCCTTTGCATCGTGTTTTTAGTTTCCCAACGCATTGGTAATATGTGTTGGGAAGGATTCAATGAATGCTTAACACCTGTCAGGATCTGATAACAACGCTCAATTCCTTCAGAGTGCATTTTCATAAAAGGAGCGCATAGGGAAAATGCGTAGGGCCAAGATTAATAAAAGATGGATAAGTGTCGGTTTTTGCTTTCAGCGCATAGTTCTTTTGGAGTGCAATTTCTAATCTTCAACGCATAAGGGAAATGCACTCAGTGGTAGTAATAGAGATGATGACATGTGTCATATCCAGATTGCAACACACATCTTCTATGCAACACATTTTCACATATTTAGTGCAAGACCAAAACGTGCTTGGAAGTGACAAAGGACAGGAGGACGCATGTCAACCTTAGAATGCAGCGCATAGGTCTTTCATGACACATTTTCTCAAAAGGCAATTCAAATCGAATATGTGGTGAACCTTGAAATTGTGATGACTGTTGATCTTATTTCAAGGCACTCAGATTGCAGGTAAGTATTCTAATCATATGAACTCCAAAAAATTGTCTGAGAATTGTCATAAGATTGTAAAGAAAAGGGTTTTCAAGTTGTTTGCTTAAATTTTCGAAGAGAAATTAGAATTCTAGGAATTTCAATAATTCTGTGAAAAACCGCAGGCCATTTAGAGAATTTCTAAAAACCCTAAAATGAGTCAATCAAGTGTGAAATCAAAGGGTACCAAGAAGTTTATGGAGGATGATTTTATGAGTCAATTGCCTAGGTCGACAAAGAGAGCAAAGCATGATTAGGGGACGGGTGTTTTAATAGATAGATTACAAGATTTGGCATTATAGATAAGCTAAGTAGCCGGTTCGGGTTCGGGTTCGGGTTCGGGTTCGCGGGTTCGGTTCGCCGGTTCGGCAAAATTTTTTGGGGGGTGGGTTCGGTTCGTCTTGGGTTCGTTAGTACAAATTACAAAATATGTAAAAATATATATATATATATGCAGCCTAGAAGCATGAATTCAGAATTAGGATTAGAATATCACATAACTGATAACATCATATAAACAACAAAACCACCATAAACTTGAATGTCATTTAAAACATGCATGATAAATATTCATTGTTCAAACTTCAAGTTCAATATTACAACACTTTCAAAGTTTTAATCATCATATGGATTCTCTAGATCATCCATATCAATGTCAACATTGACATTAGATGAAGTAGGCTGAGCCCACAAGACCGACAAGCCGCCCCTATCTTCACTGTCTTTGGAGATATAAACTAGGGCCATTATTATCAGATCTTGCATTGCTCCTATTAAGAAATTAGCTGATACTATACTTGAAGTGGAGCTATTGGTTTTAAGACTTAAACTTTGTTTGCGATTCAGTTGTGCATTCTTCTCAGAGAATGCTATATACACTTATATTTTGCTGCTATAGGGTTTGCTGTTTAGTTGCTCTTTCTTATGTATATTGCTTTTATAATTTTATTTCACTCTCTTTTGTAATGCAGCACAGTGATGTTTTCTGTGGTTATTTGAGGATAATATTGTAAATTCTCTCTATGTAAGTTTAATGGTTGGAAAAAATCAAATTGTAGGACCTTTGCATTGTAATGTTTACTGGTAATTTGAGTTTGTATTGCAATACATATTGTTTTCTTATCTAGGATTATGATTTTATTTTTTTTATAATGGATGATAAAATGTGATCTTAAATATCAATTAAAAAATAAACAATCAAAATTTAGAGACTAGTTGATTTGACTATTTTATACTTAAATGGTTATTAAAATTTGAGATCTGTGTTTTCTTTGTTTATTTAAAATTTTGATGTTATAATGGAGAACCTTATCCCCGTATCTGAATGGATTGGAATTTTTTTTAATATATTTGAAAATTTGAGGTTATAATGGGGAACATTATCCCTGTCTCTGAAGGGATTTGAATACAATATTTTAATTATTTAAACTGTACCCACATCATAAATATTTATTACATAGGTATGTGTTTCCTTTCTGAAAGAGTAAGTCCCCATGCATCTACAATTTGTAATCGAAGGTTGGAGTTCGTTGAAATCGACAATTAGAAACTGCATAGCAAGATCAGAATTATTAATGCTACAGATTGTGATATGATGTGGAATGAAAATGCTTGTTTGCAAAACAAATGAATGAAAATGAGGCAGTTTAGGTGTTTAACATGTTTTAGAGGTCACTTTTAGGGTTCCCATGGGCGTGGGTCAAAGTCAAAGTGAAGTAAACATTAAAAAAAACAAAAAAATCACTTTTTGCGCCCGCTTTGCCCGCCTTTGCCCGCCGCGGCGGTTCGCCCAAAATTCAAGAAAGACCCCGGCCGTCCGGAAGGACTGACTAGGGCTTAACCCGACAGACCTAACCCCGCGAACCGCCATAGTAGATAAGGGATGCCATTTTCCCCCAACATGGTTGGACTTTGTTTGAATATGGGTATAAGAGGAGTAGATACAATAGGCCGGTGTCAAATTTGTGGACCCAAGATTTAGGAAAATTAGTTGTGCCAAATGTGTTCATCAATGTTGATTTGATCAGAGTGCTAACTCAGGGTTATGATGAGAAAGAGAGGGTGATCAAAAGTCAGAAGGGAGCACCTCTGTTAGAAATTTCTAGGCATCAAATTTTTGAGACCTTTGATCTAAATGTCTCAGTCAGTGTAAGCATAGACTTTGGTTCTCTCAAAAGAGAATGGGATAAGGACAAGCACAGTTTCATAGTGCTATGGCTTCCACAACACAAAAGAAGAGGTTATGACAAGAAGGTGGTTAGGTTTGCCAAGGATGAAGTCAAACCTTTTGACTAAAACATTTTTGATGACTATTTTATCAACACCTACTTTGCTCTATGCCAGGTCCTCGGGGAGGATTATAAAATCAAGATTCCCATATATGATGATGTTAGCTGCAGATATCCAACACAGGGATGTTAACATAAGCTTTGACTATGCTGCCTACATTGTAGAAGAGATGCACAAGAAACTAACCAACTTGAAAGATCCAAAGGCTGGCTTATATTTCAAGTGGTATTCTTAATTAATGCTTATGATTCTTTATAGTGGGGCAAAGATATGGGCTGGACCCATGAATCTAAAAACTCATGATGAAGAAGGAAACAGATTGCCAGTCCAAATGTGGACATATATTTGGGACTCCCATTGTTCCTCAACAAATTATTTGGTTTTTGATAATGTCTTTATGCATGATGTTCTGAAAAACCTTGGCCTTCACCCTAAAGATAGGATTTTAGAGAAAATTGTTACAGCCTTGCAATTTGATCCTGAGAAGAAGATTGACCATAACTGGGGGGGGATTGGTATCTGCATACCAATTGCACAATTTTCAGGGTGTATGGTACTCCTGTTCAACCACATTGTCTCCCAAGATTTGTAACATACAGGCTTGCTTTTATTGAGATAATGTGGCAACTTAATGAGTTTGATAGGTTCCACTTCAAACTAATCAAAAAGGGGTCACTAATTCCAGGTGGGATGCAATTCTCCCACTTTATTGTAACTGCTAAGGAAGGGTTGGATGTCTTGCCAACCTTGTTGCAAAGAAGGTGGACCCTGCCAGGAACTATGATCCTGAGGGTTATATTAACAAGATGAGGTTGGAAAGGGGAAGATCTCAATTCTATCATCAATTTCATGCTTCGGATGATGTCATCAGGAATCTTCAAACAGATGATGAAGTAAAGGAGAGGAAACAACAATGGACATCCATGGTCCAATTTGAGGAGAAAAGGATTATAAATAATGCCTCCTCCTAGAAGTGCCCCTTTGCAAACATTGTAAATCCCATTGAGAGGATGGAGAAGATGTTTGCTTGCTTCCAAGGTGGCACATAGTTCAAAAAGAAGCTAGCTGAGCAAGGGCATAACGAAAAAGAAGTTGAACAACCTGTTCAAGAAGAATCCATGCCATTTCATTCTTCAATGCATGCTGCACCAAGCCATTCAGTGCCAATTGGTGTTCAATAATTGGTTGATTATTTGGTAAACCCTGATGAGGAAGAGGATACTGCAGAGAACATGCCTGGTGATGAAGAGGTTGATCAACATTTTCCTTCTCAAGTTGATCAAGGAAATGAGCAGTTGCCAGATAATAGGCTGGCAATAGAATTTTATGATGATGATTTGATTGTTGATGATGTTAGGGTCCTGGCTTGTACCCAATTCCTTGATGACGACAACTTTGTAACTTCTAAGGAGTTCAAAGACTTTATAATTAAGGTCAAGTAGAATGAGTTCAATGAAAACTGAATAAGGCAAAGGAAGAAGTGGATCCTTCACAATATGAGGAGGTTACTAAGCAATTCCTCTAAGAAATGGATTATGATGCTTCCAGGATCACTCCAGAGGAGGGAAGGAGAATTGTAAAAGAAAATGGAGTGCTCCTGCTGCCAGAGTGGGACCTTGCCTCGGCCATTGCTTTGGATACCATTAGGCATCAAGATGAACTGTGTAGGAGCTTGCCTAACAAATGTCGAATCTGAACTACTTGAACATTGTTGAGGGTGATTTGCATTGTATCATTGTTGTACTTGCATATAAGGACAATAGGGAAACAACAACTATTACTCAGAGGTTATAAAGGCACAATTATTTCCTACCAATTGGGACATATTTATTCAAATTTCTTCATAAAATTAATACCCTTCAGCATAAACTCCATGCTACTATACAATTAGTCCTAGATGATGATATTTGCAAATGGAGTTTTATTGATGCCACATTGAGTACAGCATGAGTGAAGCAAATGGCTTATCTCTAGAGGAATCTTATTAACACATGAAGGCTACAAGGAGAAAGGTTGAAATCAAATGCTAGGGAAGATCAGTGAATATTGTCATGCTCGAGCTTCTTGTGCTGATGTCTGATGTTATAGAACTTTTTTGAGATGGGATGTTTGTCCTTCTAAGAGGAAATTTGGATGGAAGAATTAATTGCAAACATATTTCTGGATGCCTCTTAATTTCACTTTCAGTATACTTTTACTCTGGTCAGTTTGTTTTGAAATATCTCTAAATTTGTTTGTGGTTGTTAAAATGCCATCTCTTGCAAGATTGTTAGTATCTTAAGGTTGTTGCTAAAGTACATTAATAACTGGGGATATAAATTTCACCACCAACTCTAAAATGTAAGGTTATATGCACTTTCATTTTCATACTACACAACATTATATCACTCCCTTCTTATGCACATGTATGAAGTTATTCTTTGGAGTTAATGGATTGTTATAGCCCTTTAAATTGTAATTTAGTATTTGAGTGAAAGGTTTTAGATAATTGTAATTGTTTATGGTAAGAAGGCATAGATGTTTGGGGACTGCTGCAGTGCACAGTGTTCAGTTGTCTTCAACAGAAGGAAATATAATTGTTTGGACAGAAAAAAAGATTAATTGGATGCTGTCAATGTTTTTGACAAAGAGTAAAAGTTTCTTAGGAACACTGGGGCACTCATGATTTTTAACCCCAGCTTGTGTTGGATTTCATCTCTCAACATTTTGTTTTAAAAGCATTGAATTCTGGGTATTTTGACATTGACAACAGATTGAAGAGGTCAGAGCACGATTAAATGTTGATGTGGCTTCAGGCACACCTCCTGCCCCTGCACCTGTGGAGTCATTTGAAGATATGGTGTGTGTGTTGTTATGCTTTCTGAAAGTTTTCTGTTCTATGTTTTTATGACCATCTTGTGTTTGATGGGATTATGTTCTTTATTGTGATAATGCTTCACTGCGTTCCAGTGTTTACATTCAAGCATCATGAAAGATATTATTTTTCATGAGTACACAAGGCCAACTCCTATTCAGGCTCAAGCCATGCCAGTTGCTCTCAGTGGAAGAGACCTCCTTGGATGTGCAGAGACAGGAAGTGGGAAAACAGCAGCCTTCTCTATTCCCATGATTCAGGTTGAAAGCTTCACCTTTTATTATGGTCAATCTACTTAAATGGGTTATTTGAGGTTTTTCATATTACTTTTTTCCATGCCTTAAAGAAGAAAGTGTTATTACATACAAGGCAATGCTTTTTTTGTATGCATCTAATGGTGGTAATATTTGAATCCTTGTTTAGCACTGTTTGGCACAACCACCTATTCGGCATGGGGATGGACCACTAGCTCTAGTTCTGGCACCTACAAGAGAGCTTGCCCAACAAATTGAGAAAGAGGTATTGCAAAGCTAGAAAAAATTAGCTTCTGCACTAAAATAGAAGAAAACAAAGAAAGCTTGGTTAGGACTCTTCAATTTCTTTTGGATGTTCTTACTTTGGTCTTTAGTTTTATAAACCAAAATCAAATATGCCCTTTGAAAAATGAAAACATGTTTTTTTAATGTGACTGAATTTTCAGTGTGTGTTTGATGGATGATCATATGAGGAGGTATTTGGTTTATTGTTGTCTATGGCTTGTTCAGCAAGAACTAAAAGAACTATTAGAGAATTCTTCATTTGTGGAAAATATTTTTGTAAAGTCTATAGTTGGGGAAATTTGTTCATTCTAAATTTGTACAGACAAATCAAATACATAATTGTAGTTGGGTCATGGCATCTGTGAGTCTGTTTGGGAATGGAAGTGCAGTAGCATCTTAATAAGAAATATTACTGTAGTTGAGTCGCCTACAATGAGACATTTGCTTAGACCAAGTAGTCTTGATTTAGGCTGTTAGATGAAAAGACAAACCTCAAGTATGAATAATTCTAATGTAAGCTCTTGTTGATAATACATTACAAGTAGGCTCTCATACATGAAAGGGACTGTTCTCATTAACATCATTCATGGCCTTTGTGTGACTATATTGAGTCGGTATGTTTTCAATGGAAATGCTGAGGAGGACAGATAAGTGCTTTTTCATTCAAAGAGGCAGCTATCTCATCAATGCTTAGATTTTGCATGCTTACTGCCATATCATTTTAGGTGCTTTAGATTTGTGCTTGTCTTGGTCTATAGTTAAGTGGGATTTCTTTCTAAAGATCTTGGGCTGCATCATCACTCTTCTTGAACACATTTTATTCTCCATGAATGCTTTGCCTTTTTATATCTTTTTGCAGGATTATTTTGAATTCTTTTGAAGATGTTCTTTGTAAAATTAGTGTTTCTATCACTGCACATTTTATACTTCCTGCCATGAAGGCTTTGTGTTGAAAGAATCATGGATGGTCCAATCCTCCCTATCTCTGCTTGAGTTTTAAGGGATAGATGTGGGATCTGGTCTAAATATGATTCTATCTGCAAAGCTAGTCATTATTTCCTGTGCTGGTGGGAATTATTGCTATTAACATAATAGCTTGCTAAGACCTGATTTAATATTTGACAATAGAAAGACTTACTTGTTCACCAGCCTATTGCCTGGAAGTGCACTCACTCAAGGCGTGTGGAAACTCAGAAACCTTTAGGTTGAAACATAATTAGAAAGGAACACAGTGTGCTCTATTCCATCACATATCATAGCAACTGCAACCATACATCTTCTTGCAGGAGAAATGACCATTGGGATGCTGGTGAATAATAGAGATTACACTAGGAAGCCTTCTTGCCAACATTGACATTGCATAGAACTGTAAAGTGTAAACAATCATGAAAATTAGGAAATGTGTTTTAAGGCTACCCATACACATCGATGCATAGAAGTAAACACCACATTTAGCATTACATAAGAAAAAGAAAATGATACTGTGAACATGTTGGAGCCTATGCCCAATTTTCTATTTTATGCCATGGTTAAATTTTCAACCCAATCTGTGAAAGTGTCATCCCAATTTGTATCCCCTTCAGTGTCAATGGCAAAGAAATTTGTCTGTGTCAAAGTTGGTCAATATTGATTTTCTTGAGCTTGTAAAGTGTCATATTTGCATAAAAGGTCCCCTGAAATAATCTGGTAAAGTCAAATTTTCTTTGTCTAAAAATAGTAACCTGCTATTTGTAGATAGTGCTGTTAGATGAGCATGTATGGACATAAAAATTTACCTATAGCTCTGGAATTGCGAAATCATCCTGTAGTGAAAAAAACAGTTCAAGATCATTTGTAGATACCAAGATATTAAAGTTTCAAAACCTCAAAATTGTAAAAAAGTATTCAAATTGGATCTTGAAGTTTTAAGAAAGATTTTTGCCTTGAAAGTTGCTAAAAGTGTAGTGCTTTTTAAGAGTGTAGAGCACTTTGAAATCTTCAGTTTAAAAGAATGGGAGGTCAATCAGGTTTCCGGATCCAAAGTTATAGCTTTCAGAAGTTGTGCATGTTTTTCACAATTACCCATGAAGACAAAAATAGATGCGAGAGTTGCAAATTCGAAATGGTGGCTATTTTTCAAGATTCTAAAAACATTTTGAAAAAGAGAATATTAACTCGACATACCATAGAAGAAAAATCAACATGATTTTTAATTTTTTTATTTGTAATGATTCTCAAATTTGAGTGCCAAATTCAGGGAAATTATAATGTAAAATCATTTTCATTTGTAAGGTTTGGGATTTTTTGGAGAGAAAATTGTAAATAAAAACTTTGTTGAATATTGTACTCTAGTTCTTGAAAGATAACAAAGTCTGCAACTTTGTTCTAGTTTGTTTTGTGATAATGATATGAATACATGCTTATGATTCTGATTGTCCCTCGCACTATATTGCATATTCTTAAAAAGAATTGGATTCTCAAGGAGAGTAGAAAATTTGTGCCTGCATATTTGCTATAGGATTTGAAGGTTTGATTAGTTCATCTTCAAGGAGGGTGGTAAATCTTTTCAAATAACAATTAAGGTGTGTGGTGTTCGTGGAGGATTAGTAAGTAGAATCTCATTTAGTAAGTCAATAACGAGGGTTTATGTTATTGTAAGGCAATAATAGATTATTGATGAACCCCAAGGTCAATTGCTGCTATAATAGCATATTGGAATAGGCTTTAGACTCTATTATCCCAAGGAGTAGACACCGATCTTCTCTAGTATCCCTATCCATTCACACAAATATAAAAGTAAAGAATTTCACTTTGGTGTTGTACATCAGCTTAGATGTTTTTAATATGTTCATGCTCACCCATTAAAGGTACAAGGAAATTAATATTGCAACATTATTTTCAAACCCTTGTTGTATTTGCATGAACCATTTATCTGTTTTTTTCATTGTGATAAACCCATTATTCTACAGATATTCAGTGTTGTTATGAGGTCCACCTGCTAGGTTTTGCAAAAGCCTAAACTGTGGGAGAGAGTCATAAACCAATTTTGCTGCATGCCATAACTTTTTTGAGAGCTGTGGAAGGCTTAGCCCAAAATTGCTTCCAAGCTACAGCTTTGATTGCAAAATTAGGGGGCCTGTTCCTATTTGTTAACATCTTGACAATCTCAACAAGGATGTGATTTTAGTACTCAATGCTTTAGGGAGATCCATCATTCACATTCTTAAAATACACAGAGGTTAATTGAATAATTAATCACTTAATTAGCCATAATATTCTTTTAATTAATGCCTACATAATTTTTTTTTTTTTTGTTCGGTAAATCGCTGCTAAGGGGCAGCACCCAACGCTTTTGACTGGAGCTATGAACCAGTGAGGCCACATACGGGGGACCCCATCCTTGATATTTCCATACCCACCATTGCTACTCACCACTGCCTTGCAACCCAATGGTGTCGAATCCGACTTTAAGCTTTCGCTCCACCGGTGCGAGTTGAGGCGAGATCCATTGTTGCTGCTGCCTTTTGTTGACCTCCCGCAGCCGTTTTCTCCCTACGACAATCCCACTATCCACCATGGGATTCGAACCTTAGACAGCCCAATTGCTGCCCTTGCAACTTGTTGTGACCTAATTCACACCTCGCCCCATTGCAAATGGGGACCCTCATATTTTGCTTTTTAGGGTTTTGTCGTTGCGTCTTGGTTTTCTTCCGGTCTCCGTTTGGGGTTTTGAGTCTGAATTTCGAATGGTCACTTGAGTCAAGCAAATGAGTCTTAGCCTGGATCACTGTGCAAACGTCGCCATCATGCTTATGAGGCCTGGGAGACGAAGATCGACTGTCATTTCAGTCAATTCCGACACCTCCCAGTTTTTAGGGTTTTTCACTCTGGCCCCCTATTTTTAGGACCTACTTTTTTGGCACTTTTGAGCAATTCTGAGATCCCTATTTTTTAGGGTCTATTTTTGGAAAGTTGCTATTTTTGGAAAATTTCTATTTTTAGAAAGTTTCTATATTTGGAAAGGTCTCGAGTTTCAAAAATCCACTCAGAAGTTCGAAAAGATCAATGAAACTCTTAGAAAATGGATTTGAAAATTTTTGAGTTCATGGTGAAATTCTGGAAAATGATGAGAAATCTGGTAAAAATCACAGAGAATTCTGGAAAAGCACAGAAAAATGGTGAATAAAGTGATAAATCAGTCAACAAATTGGTTAAAAATCTGGAAATTCATCAAGAAATCTGAGCAGATCATGGATAAAATCTGAGTAATCATGGAAATTCGCCTAAGTTTGGAATTATGGAGGTCCAACCAGCATGGAGAAAGGAGAAATTGATGTCAAAAAGCTTCAGCCAGGAGGAAAATGGCATAAGATCAGGCCAAGTCCGCCTTGGACAGATGAAACAATGGCACAATATCATGAGAAGTCTGCCCTTGGACATAAAGCTGAATGGCAAGACACAAGGGTAAGTCCGCCCTTGTGTGGCAATGAATTGAAGGAAGTCTGCTTTAGCCAAGAGATGGAATGGCAAGCCACATAGCAAACTCCGCCCTCCAATGGCAAGCCATAAGGTGAAGTCCGCCCAGCTAGAGTGAAGATGGATTGAGAAGTGGTGAAGTCCGCCCTTGGACAAAGCATTAGGTGGCATGGAAATTAATAAAGTCCGCCCCTTGGACAAAGCATTAAGTGGCAGGGAAACAAGGCAAGTCCGCCTTGAACATAAGAAAGTGGCAATAAAAGTAGCCAAGTCCGCCCAGCTAAGAGTGGAAGATGGCAAGCTAAGTGCTAAAGTCCGCCCCTAGACAAAAGATGAAATGGCTAAGGCATAGCCAAGGAAAAGTTGAATGGCCTAAGACAAATGAAAGACCGCCTTGGGTAAAAGGAAATGGCATGCAAATTGGCTAAGTCCGCCCAGCCAAAAGTTGAAGTGGCTTGAAGAGAGCTGAAGTCCGCCCCAGGTCAAAAGGAATGAATGGCAATAAAAGTATCCAAGTCCGCCCATGTTCAAGTAGGAAATGGCAAAGAAAGACCTAAAGTCCGCCCCTACCCAAAGGTTAAGTGGCAAGGAAACAAGGCAAGTCCACCTTGAGCAAAAGGAAATGGCAAGAGAAGAGCTCAAGTCCGCCCTTGACCAAAGACAAAATGGCAAGCTAAGTGCTGAAGTCCGCCCTTAGTCAATTGGTAAATGGCTAGAAAACGAGTGAAGTCCGCCTAGCTTAAGATTTGATGGCCTAAACATAGGCAAAGTCTGCCACATCATGGAGAAGGAGAAAATTGGAAATTTTTGCCTAAGTATAAATGTTTGAGAAATTAAAAATATATGCTTGACACTTTAAAATTTCGCCATGCGTGAAAAGAAAGAAAATTCGCCTAAGTCCAAACATCAAAATGTCTAGAGAAATTTCTGCCAATGACTTAAAATCATGCCAGATGATTTAGGAAGATGAAATAAATTTTGCCAGAGGCTTTGGATGATTAAAAATCATGGCAAAATAATTTTGGACGATTGAAGATTATGGCCAAATAATTTTGGACGAAAGGACTTACGGCAAAATAATTTTGGACAAAAGAAGTTATGGCAAAACAATTTGGAAGAAAGAAAATTCACCTAAGGCAAATAAAAAATTTGAAAAAATCAAATTGCCTTAGACAAAAATAATTCGCCATAAAAAACGAATGGGTTGGAAATAACACATAGAATAATTATTTTAATTATTTATTTTCCAACACCCAAAGAGATAAGTCTTGAAAAGTCGAAATTGGAAAGAAGACAAAAAGAGCTTGGTTGAACTGGTGTTGAATTTGGAAACTTTCCCAGATATTATCGCTAAAGATAAAACTTGCCACCCGGAAGCTGAGTGAAAGACAAGTTAAAACTCAAATTTGAAGGAAACATTGGAAATTTGCTAATTGGATCGATTTTCTCACCTTATAATTGATTTCACTTCTCATTTTTACAATCATTCGTTTTCGAAAGAAAAGTGTGAGAAGAAATTTGTCTTAAGGCAAAGTGAGAAAAGTCTGCAGTGAAGTGAAAGAAGCAAATTTTTGCCAGCTTGCATTGTGATTGTTATCATTTCTTTCAAAAGATCCAGGCAGATTTACTTTGTCCACTTCATTTTGACATAAAGCTTCATCATTTATTTTTCTTTCCAGCTTGATTTTTTCATGAAGTCTAATTTAACAGCTAGCTGGAATATATTGCAAAGTGATTTAAATTTCAAATTCTAAATATTTTCTTTGCCTTTTCATTGCAGATTTATTTTCGAAGCGGTAAGGATGAAGTTTGCCAGCAAAGGTGTGCAGATGCAGTCAAAGATCAAGTCCAAGTGGGAGCATGTTGTAGACACCAATCTTGGCCACGCGGACCTCGAAGACTTCAGGAAAAGAATGTACAGGAGCGATGGACGTCTACCTTCGCCAATTGCGATAAGAATGATGCGCAACGGAATTGTTCACGCAGCTGGATTTCCACCAGCAAAGGAGTGTCCGGAACTTATGGTGGAATGCACACTGCACTATAATGCGCGAGAAAGGCAAATAGAAGCTCCTGATGGAAGAATTCTCGCATACTTGTCCGAGCTAGCCATTCAGGAAATTTTCGGGATTCCAGTTTACAATAGAACGTCCTATCGCACTAAGGAGGATGCACTGAAACTTTACCAGAACCAGCAAGACCTTTCTGCGTCCAACATAAACAAGAATTGGTTGCTGAAGCCCAAACCAACTGCAGGAAAGATGCCGAAGAAGTTGGTTAGAATGCATTTCAAGGAAGAATATGGCGACATAGTTTTGCTGCTGAACGAAATAGTAGGCAACCCTCATGGCGTGCCTTTCGAAAACTGGATGTATTATTTTATTGATGAAATAATTACTGGAGTCAAGATGTTTAACTGGTCCAGAATGATTAGTGATAACCTCCATGAACAGTTGGTAAACCTAGAGGAAACCAAGACCTTCCACATGAGCTCGTACGTCGTATATGCACTTGCAAGGTATTACAAGTATTCTGGCTTGATTTGCAAAGGTGTGGTTGGCAATGGTGAAGGACAACTCAAGGTATATGATTGTTATCCGCAATTGCAACTAAAAGAGAAGTCGCATTTCCGACGAGCTCATGATGCCTTTCTGATGTACATCACTCGGCTTCTTCAAGGCGGAACACATTAGAGACTCACCCGTGAAGCCAAGAGTTTGATTGGCAGATATGGATCGTGGTTCATCCAATATCCCAGGTTCACTTACATCAGGATCCAAGGATTCTTAGGAAATCCTTATAGACTGCCCATCTATCCAACCAACAAAATGGTTTTGCTGGAAGTGCTGAGGCAATTGGAGGCGTATCAAAATATTCAAAGGCCAAAACAGAAGGCGGCTGTCACCTTTCCTTTCTTCATTGGCAACATGGAGGAATCCTGTCCAACAGCTCAAGCAGCGGAGATTGCTCGACTGGAGATCCAACAATATCCGTTCATATCATACAAGTCCAAGAATAACTTTGATCCACTCCATCACATCAAGACTGTGGACGGGGAGAAGTACAAGCACCGGGTAGATTTGGAAGACTTCTGGGCTAATGCAGCAGACGAATATGACGTGAGGAAAAGGTTGTGGTCAAGATTGCCACTAAGTATGATAAGGGCAACAGAGATTCTCAAAGTACCTGATCAACTACAGGATGACGGAAGGTATGTGCAGCCAGGCTTCAATCAGAACGAGCCACTCCCCCCTATGAGATGGTCTGAGCCTGAGACGGGTGACCTTGCAACATTCATGCGACCTGTTTTCAAGTATTCTCAATGGTGGATAGATCAGCAGGTAGAAACTCTAAGGCAAAGGAATGTGCAATTCACGTACGAATTGATGGGCGATACAGAGTCCTGTTCTTCAAACGCCGGTGCATCTCATGGAGATGGGCCAATAGATGCAGCCAACTTGGGAAAGAGGAAAGAAATTGATAAATCTGCAAAACAGGACAAGGGTAAAATGATAGATGAAGGGCCTTCTCGGAAGAAGCACAAATCCAGACCTCTTTAGTCTGCCACTTCCAGAAATATAGAAGAAATTCTTGCCATGGATAAAGAGTCTTTGGAGAGTGCCAGGATTCCTTCCCCAGTCAGAGAAGTAGAGCCAATACAACTGGAAGACGATGCTCAACCCTCTCCTACAGGCACCGAGATCCTTGAATCCGACAATGATTTAGATATTATGGATGGAGAATTCGAGGAAGGAATGATTTCCGCCCTCAAAGGAATCCAAGAGGACCCATCCGTGCAAGAAATTCCAAATGTCCAAGAACTTCATAATATACCAGAGATTCAGGAAGAACAAGAAATACGGGATATTCAAGAAGTTCAAGATCAGCAGGAGGACAAAATTGAGCAGCCAACCATCCCAGATTGGCTAAAAGATAGGTTAAAGAGAAAAGCACTAGCAGAGGTTCCTGAAGAAGACGATGCCACAGATTTCTTGGCAAGGCTAGAACAAACTGCCCCGAGGAAGAAGGCCAAGAAATTTTCCACCATCCGAAGAGATGAGGTTGGCAACCGCACAGTACAAATTGTAGTACCTACAGCTGATAACTTCCACGATGAGATTGCCCCGGATGAGTACGCCATCACGACCATTGACATGGGTCCAACAACGAAAGGGCAAGAAGTCGAGGACTTGGACAATTCCGTTGCCACTATCAAGTCCAGGCTGGAAAGGGAAGTAGCCAAGAAAAAGGAATATAAAAAAGAGATTGACCGCCTAAAAAATTACATCCAGCTCTTGACCAAGCCACTAAATGAAGGTGATCAAGCAACGCTTCCACCTCCAAACTCTTCACTAGAACCAATCCGAAATTTTGAAGAAGAGTTGACTACAGCACGAGAGGCTAAGGATTGGATGGATGGAAGGAAAGAAGAAGCAATGGTGTTCGCGGAAAAGCTGGCATGTGTGTATGAGTAGGTTTCCTTTTTGCTGTCACGGGTTGCAGACTTAGCAGAATCTTGGGGTAGCCTCGAAGACATTCAGAACAGGATTATCCCATGCATTCGAGAATTGAAGGGCATCTCGAAACAAAAGTTGATTGATGACGGGATCATTGAGGCTGGAGCTGCATATGATTTCAATGGATGGTATTATGCTCTGATTTCACGGAGAGGAGTCCTAGAAAAGGTGAAGCAAGATGGCACCAAAGTTGAAGAACAGGCAAAAGAGATTCGGAGTAAAATTTACCAGATGGCTGCCGATATGCTCGACAAAGATGTTGTCCGGAAGAAACATTTGCGGCCAAAGAATTTAAAAGAACAAGTGCAGAAAATTTTCTCCACCTCCATCGGGCCACTCATGAAAGAAAACTTCACCAGGGTCTTCAACTTCATGACTATCAGAAATACTTTCTTGCTACAGGAACCAGAATGGGCGGCCACTTTTGCAGGATGTGCTGAGAGCTTGGACTTGCAAGAATACAACGTCAACGCGCTGCCAGACATTGCCATGGAGGAGGTCGGCTTGATCGTGTCCAGATTCGACGAACACAATGCCGCACAAGTGGATAAGGATGCCACTCCAGATGTATGAGGTTTTCTCTAGTTAACTGGTTGATATTTTGGAAACCCTAATTAGGGTTTAGTCATGTTAAATCTGGGCCATTGATCTCATTTCAATCTTGGCCGTTCATTGTAATTCTGAAATACTATATAAACCCCCCTCGCTCTCTTTCATTTTATTAGAAAATTAGAAGATAGGAGATTAGAAGAAGAATTAGAATTCATTAGAAGTTAGAGCAGATTCAAGAGAATTAGATTGTCGAAAATAAGAGAGTTTATGAGATTGTTGTGAAAACACTATTGTGATAATAAAGCTCAAAAGCATGAGGTGCCTTGAATCCTTGATTGTCAAATAGTTGCATGGTCGCATATTTTCTTTCTCACTTAGTAAATTTGAATTAGAATGTATGTTAAAAAAATGATGGATTGATAACGGAGACTAGTGAAACCTAGCGCATACTTTCTTTGAGTGGATGCTTTTCACTCAATGTGCAAAGTTAGACTGAGCTTTTTCGTGGATGCTTAACTTCTGTTTGGATAGTTATTGTTCAATTTGATGGTAATTATTCATTACGTGAAAATCATAAGCACATTCCCAGAAGATTGCACTTGCTCTGTGTAGTTGTCGTATAATGTGGTGAAGCAGAGCATTGTTTATTTGGTTTCATTTAATCTTCGTCGTCTCTTGATTTCTTAGGAATAGCATAGGATCTCTTAAACCCTTAATCTTTTTCACTTTTTTTTATATAATCAAAAAATCCAAAATGATACTGTATTCATGTCTCTACTTCCCAGAGTAATTCGCAAAAGTAAGTCCCCTTGTCATAACCAGCAAATCACATCAAAACCACAGAGCTCATCCGCATTCATCTTAAACATTGGAATTACCATATGATCTTACTTGCAATCTTAGCATAGAAGGTAGTTTTTCAAGAGGGGATAGAGCGTCTTGGACACTTTATTCTAGTAAATGTTTGTTGTGTCACAAAACATGCATCAACACAACTTAACCGTTGCACTGCGGGGTCAACCCCAATGCCTACATAATAATTATTTAATATTGTAATAAGGCATTATTTAGTGGAGGATATAATTAAATGTTGGTCTTTTACTCTTCATTATTAATCTTGGTATCTATATAAGGAAACCACATCTGCTTTCATATATGACAAATGACAATGAGTGGTTCAAAATGTTTTCCATGATGCTGTACACAATTTATCTCTTAATGCTATGGATTATGGAAATTTAAAGGCTTTAATGTTAAATTGTTCTTCTCTATGTAATGTCTCCTTTTGGGATCACCTTATATTTCGCCCTAAAATCACAATTCCAAATGAAACCAATAGCAGATTATAGTTAAAAATATAATTTCTACTTAAAATTGAGATGATGTAAGTCTGGTCATGGAAACCTGCAACAATGTTAGATGAATATGACAGACATAATCCATGAAATACATTTGATTCTAAGTCTAAGAAAGATTATATATATCATTATAACAAGTCCCAAGGACTATGTGGGCTCAACCATAATGAGGAGGACATGATGAGGTGTCTCTAAGTATCCTCCCCTAGGCCCAACAGCAGGTGCTTATCCTCTGTGGCCTCATGTGGTCCTTAACCGATGGTCCTCAAACATCATCATGAGGTGGTGTACCTAGTGAGTGCTTTACATAGTTCTCCTCCATCATGCCAACCTCTCCTCTTATGAATGAAGACTTTTCTTTATTTTCTTTAACAATTTATTCACTCGGGGATAGTTGGGAGGCTGCAATAGGATGTCCTTACAGTTCTCCCTTTTGCATAATAGGGTCCCCTTTTAGCAGTTCTCCCTTTTGCATAATAGGTTGCCCTTCTAGCAGTTCTCCCTTTTGCATAATAGGGTGACCTTCTCGTAGTAGTTCTCACTTTGTAGTCCTGCCTCATCCCTTCATGACCAATTATTTGTAAACCAGAATAATATCACATTGATTCAAGAAATCAATCTACTGCCAACTTATCAATTATTTCCAATTGGGATGATGGCAGACCTCTATTTTCTTTTTATTGATTTTCCCTGTAGATGATTGCTGGTCTGAATATTCTTCTTCTTCAATCAATTTGTTCTCAATATTCAGAAGATATTGCTTAAAGAGAAACAAACAGATTAGTTTCAATTGAACAATGACTAATAAGGATTAATAATTGCTGCAAGCATCATTATTGTATAATCGTTATTGCTTATCTGATTACATCTGCTGCTACACTGAGAAATATGTTCTAGACTTCTTATTTATTTCTTCTTCCAAGATTCGATTCTCTGTTCTTCTTTCAGATTTCTTATTCATGAATGATTCCCTTATTGATTTGTCATTTGTCTTCATATACCTATTCTTGAATCATCTTCTTCTGCCCACACATTTCTGCTTCAATGTATCTGCTGCTATGCTCAGAAAAATTCCTCTTTCCCATTCACTTATTCGCTGCTTCATAGATCTGCTTTAAATCTGATTATGTTCCATTCCATTTCCTTTTCTGAGTGCAGATCATTATTTATCTTTGAATGCTATGTCCTTCATTTTAATGCTCTTGCAAGTTTGTATATGCCTCATGAAGGTCTGCCTATATTTCTCTTAGATCTGCCTATTTTATCTCTACTCCTGTACATATATTTTTTCCCTTTTAATATCCCAAAATGCAATTACTATTTATATCTTCATGTCCTAATGAGGAGACATACCTCTTCAAACTATGATGCCCTTATGAAGAGACATATTCCTTTGTGAGCTCTGCTTTTCTTTTAACAAATCTGAGCACTCTTTTTTTTTTGTTAATATATACATTGCTGCTCCTCCAATATATATTAATTACAGCCTTTAAACATGAACTGCTGCTGTCTGATCTGATCGCTGCATTTTGCTCTTTAATAACATAATCGCTGCCTTTAATATGTGTGTGTTTATTTTATATGTATTTTATATTAATATATTATATATTTGTTATTTTTCTAATATTTATAAATTTAATTTATTGTTATATATATATGTATTTTAGACAGCAGGAATCGGTCGGGTATCCGTCCCCCTCTAAACTGCAGTGCGCCTGGTAAATTTTTTTCACGTGACCGGTTGTGCTGGCACGACATGCCCTCCAGTACCACGGGTTTGGGGGGAGACTAAACGTCGTGACTTCTTGCTTGCAATAGGATGCTTTAGCCAATCGAGCTAGGCCCCCCGCCCTTTTTATTGTTATTATATTTATTTTTATGTTAGTTTTTAAATTTTTTTATATATTTTATTAATATTTTTTGTATCATATTATAATGATTATAATATTTAAATTGCTAATATTTATATTTATATATTTGAATTTTATATATTCATTTGCATTTCAATGTTAGGGTTTTTAGTGTTGATATTTCGGGGGCATGATAGTCCACCTGCCCAAGATTGCTTGTCCTCAAGCAATCACACAATATGAGCTTCAATTGTAGGAATTCTAAACCAAGTGATGGTTGTTTTGGTTATGTTTGACCCTATGTCCTTGGAGAGTAACTGTTAGTATTCTTTGCCTCAATTTACTACCAATAAGGTTAATGCCATCCTCTAAGGTATGAGGGCAATTTTTTGTCTTATGTACTGTTATTTCTCAATATCTCTCAACAACAAAACCAAGATTTTTGGCAATATTTGTTATTTTAAGACAAGTTTCCTCTCCTTTCATTACCTCAAGGATCCCAGGCAATGATACAAACTTTTTATTTCCCTTTGTTGAAATCTAAAGTCATGATGGATTGTGGAAATGTCCTGAATATCAGGATCCACTCCTTTGTGTGAAATCACTTTTGCACTTGTGTAAAGGACCTAGATGTTTGAATGACAATTTTCCCTTAGATAAAGTATGTTTCATTTTGTGGAAACATTGAAACAAAGTTTGAGGCAAGTTTGTTTCTAATGAGAAATTTATAGTGTTTTAGTCAAAAATCTATCATTCCCATAAGTAATTAATACTTAAGTGCAAGTTTATGGGATTGATCAAGTCAACCAAAAAGATGTATAATAGTTTAGCATTCCTAGCCAGCAATAGGACTTAAATTTATAGTTTTACCCTATTTTCCAATTCGTGTTCCAACCTCCCAATTTAATTGAAGGTTATCATTCTTGTTTGACATATCCCCATTTTCATATCTTGGAAAATTATTGTTTGATTTGATGGGTGATGATTGCTTATTGAATGTCAATGAATTGATTCATCCCTCATATTCATTTCTTGAAGGAGTCACCACTCTTTATGACTGCCTTTGACAACCATACTTTACTTCCAAGTTGATTGTTAGATTCATTTCTTGTTGATGGTTTCTTTATAGGAGGTGATTCCCCATTTTTTATATTTTATTGTTGAGGGAGTCACAGTCTTCCATATTTGAAGGGTCACAACTTTTCACATTTTCACACGTCTTCACTATCTTTGAGAACTTAATTTAAGTCTCTTGCAAAATTGCTTAAGGTTTAATTGAATCCCTCAAATGATGGTATGGATAAAATGCTCTCCCTTTTGTATCACAAATTTGAGGGAGTCACACCTTTTCACTTCAATAGTTACAACTCTTCATTATTGCATTTGGATACTAATAATAATTCAGTTTTAGATAAGTTAATTTGTTAGTGCCTTCCAACCCCAAAAACATTTTGACAGACAAGATTTTTAATATTTGCATAGTTTTTAAGCATAAAGTAATCATAAACACAATGACGAGCTCGATTATACATCACAAATACCCAATAATGAGCTCTAGCATACATCACAAATACATGGTGACTAGCTCTAACATTCATCACATACACAATGGCTAACTAACACATCACAATGGCTGACTAACACATGTCCGTAATCCTAGATAGAAAGAATATTGATGCATTGTGCACTACACCGTGGGTCCTATCCTTTCCTCCGGTCTTTTGCACCATTGGACAAATGGGAAGAGGATTCGGTGCATCCCATACTACACCACGGGTCTGTCCTCAACCCCACAAGGACAAGTATACTGGCTAACAACTGGGAAGGGGATTCAATGCATCCCATACTACACCGCGGGTCCATCCACCATCCCAAGGTCACCAAGTATACACATGAGTACACAATATACACTTGAAGTCACAAAGTATATGCAAGGTATACACATAATTGCATAAATATATGTAGGTCAAAAAGTATGCTAGAAACACATGATTGGCCTACTCGAGAAGAAGGTTGAATAGTTAATTCTAATTGAATGGCAGTTAAAGTAGGTATGTCCCGCAGGCTGGTAGGAACATGCTCTGATACCACTTGTAACGTCCCCTTTTGGGATCACCTTATATTTCAGCTTGAAATCACAACTCCAAATGAAGCCAATAGCAGATTATAGTTAAAGATATAATTCCTATTTAAAATTGAGATGATGTAAGTTTGGTCATGGAAACCTTCAACAATGTATTCTAAGTCTAAGACAGATTATATATATCATTATAACGAGTCCCAAAGACTATGTGGGCTCAGCCATAATGAGGAGGACATGATGAGATGCCCCAAGTATCCTCCCCTAGGCCCAACAGCAGGACCTTATCCTCTGTGGCCTCATATGGTCCTTAACCAATGGTCCTCAACCGTCATCATGAGGTGGTGTACCTAGTGAGGGCTTTACACAGTTCTCCATCATGCCAACCTCTCCTCTTATGATTGAAGACCTTTCTTCATTTTCTTCAACACTTTATTCACTTGGGGATAGGTGGGAGGTTGCAATAGGGTGCCCTTCTAGCAGTTCTCCCTTTTGCATAATAGGGTGCCCTTTTAGTAGTTCTCCCTTTTGCATAATAGGGTGGCCTTCTCGTAGTTCTCCCTTTGCACTCTTGCCTCATCCCTTCATGACCAATTATTGCTAAACCAAAATAATATCACACTGATTCAAGAAATCAGTCTGCTGCCAACTATCAGTTATTTCCAATTGGGAGGATGGCAGACCTCTATTTTCTTTTTATTGATTTTCCCTGTAGATGATTGCTGGTCTGAATATTCTTCTTCTTCAATGGATTTGTTCTCAATATTCAGAAGATATTGCTTAAAGATAAACAAACAGATTAGTTTCAATTGAATAATGACTAATAAGGATTAATAATTGCTGCAAGCAACATTATTGTATAATCATAATTACTTATCTGATTACTTCTGCTGCTGCACTGCGAAATATGTTCTAGACTTCTTATTTATTTCTTCTTCCAAGATTCGATTCTGTGTTCTTCTTTCAGATTTCTTTTTCATGAATGATTCCCTTATTGATTTGTCATTTGTCTTCATATAACTCTTCTTGAACCATCTTCTTCTGCTCATGCATTTCTGCTTCAATGTATCCGCTGCTATGCTCAGAAAAACTCCTCTTTCTCTCCTTGTTTCCCCATTCCCTTCTTCGCTGCTTCATATATCTGCTTAAAATCTGATTTTGTTCCATTCCATTTCCTTTTCTGAGTGCAAATCATTATTTATTCTTGAATGCTATGTCCTTCATTTTAATGCTCTTCCAAATCTGTATATGCCTCATGAAGGTCTGCCTATATTTCTCTTAGATCTGCCTATTTTATCTCTGCTCCTTCACATATAGTTTTTCCCTTTTCATATCCCAAAATGCAATTCCTATTTATATCTTCATGTCCTAATGAGGAGACATACCTCTTCAAACTATGATGCTCTTATGAAGAGACATTTCCCTTTGTGATCTCTGCTTTTCTTTTAACAAATCTGAGCTTTCTTTTTATTTGTTAATATATACATTGCTGCTCCTCCAATATATATTAATTACAGCCTTTAAACATGAATCACTGCTGTCTGATCTGATCGCTGCATTTTGCTCTTTAATAACATAATCACTGCCTTTAATATGTTTGTTATTTTATTTTATATATATTTTATATTAATATATTATATATTTGTTATTTTACTAATATTTACAAATTTAATTTATTGTTATTATATTTATTTTTATATCAGTTTTTTAAATTTTTTATATATTTTATTAATGTTTTGAGTATCATATTATAATGATTATAAGATTTATTTTTTATATTTTTGAATTTTATTTATTCATTTGCATTTCAACGTTAGGGTTTTTAGTGTTGATATTTCGGGGGCATGACCCTCTACTTGAGGATGAAGACCCATGTAGGCAACTTTGTTAAAAGTTCTTTTAGTCTGCATCTCTGTTGCAGAGCTGTTTAAAATTTAAGAATTAAAGAATTTCAAGTAATGACTTAGAGTCTGTAAGAGGATGAGTTAGCTTGACGGATGATACCATTATTTTTGAAGCTGTGGTTTCCAGAATTGAATCACGCTGTTATGGAATTGTGTGTCACTCTTAATGGATTGGACTGCCTAATCTTTTGTTTTTCTTTTGGAAAGCGAGGGCTTTGAATTCATTACATATGCAGTTGAGAAGTCTCCACAACCATTTGACTCCAGTGAAATAACTTCCTAGGAAAATTTTAAACTTTGTATTGAAATTGAACTATTATTCAATAAGTGTTTGTTTGTACTGGAAGAGCTGGGACATGTTGCAGTCAGTTGCTGGTCTATGCATATAGCCTTTAGGTCTAGAAGATATCAGGAATGTTTAAGATATTATTTTCTTGTTAATAAAGTATATAACCAAAAGCTAAGAAAATAATAGGACTTAGCTCAGGGAATTGATTTTGATGACTTTAAAACACAGAAAAGGAGAATGTGGAAAGAAAGATTCCATAGAGGTATTACTGTGAAAACACAGAAAGGGACTTAGTGATGGTTGAGGAATTGAAATAAATGTCAATTTTACTATCAGAAAGTCACTATTTATTGAAAATTAATAATATAGCTCCATATCAACGTGTGGGAGGTTGGTATGGATATTCAATTTGAACTGCATGTGGATTTGCAGAGTCAAACTTTGAGGCCAACAACTCTTTGCATGTAAATTGTGTGCAGAATCTTATTCGTCTTGGTTGTACTTCTCTGTTGTTGGATACAAAACCTTGAGAATTGTCTAAGCAGGTCTGTGGTTCTACCAGACTTTAAAATGTCATGGGTTGAACGGTCTTGAACCATAATGATCTCTGACAGATCTACTGTGTAATTCCTAAAACATTTCAGAATTGCAACGTATAAAAGATGTCCACTGGATTGAGAATTTTAGTTTCATTATGTCTGCACCTTTTTATTGGAAATTTATGAAGAAATTTTGGATAAAGAGATAGATTGAGTGGATAAACTTTCTTAATGTATGCGATCTTGGACTATATTAGGTCAATCACATGTAAATGTTTGATGTAAGTTGGTTTAAACTAAGCTTTAAATGTGAAGGTGTATGATATATATTTGTCTTTTCATTTCAGTATACTTTTTGGCTGCATTTCAGGTAAAGGCTTTCAGTAAATCATTGGAGTCATTCAGGACTGCTGTCGTTGTTGGAGGAACAAATATTGCGGAGCAGGTTCAAAGAACTCTTTTTCTTCAAATGTGTTTTGCTATAATCCCTGCATATAAAATCATATTATAGCTGGAAGCAAGCAGTACATAGCAGTACATGAATCTGCTGAAAATTGCATGCAAAATATGCTATAAACAATTTGTTTTTCTAGTTTTTAGAGTCTGTATTCCTTATTTTCTCTGATGTTTTCTTTTGTTGCTTTATGTTTCGCTGTGTGTTTGCTTTCTTCAGAGGTCAGAGCTGAGAGCAGGAGTTGAAATTGTGGTTGCCACTCCTGGAAGATTTATTGATCATCTGCAACAGGGCAACAGTTCTCTTTCTAGGGTTTCTTTTGTTGTACTGGATGAGGCTGATAGAATGTTAGACATGGGGTTTGAACCTCAAATAAGAGAGGTGAATTAACAGTTCAAAATAATGTGTTGGGCCTGGTCTTATACTGCAATTGTAAATATAAATAGTTCTTTGTATTTTGTAAATATAAATAATTCTATGAACCAAACTTCTGATATTTTGCATTATTGTTTTCTCCCTCGAAACCAATCTCCTTTGTGTTATTCTCTATGCCATATGACAATCCAGTTTTGAAGAATGTAATACTGTGGTCATTTTCAGTTCATTTCAGTATTTAGGGTTAGGTTCAGTGTTTTTTAACCATCCGTCCTTCAAACAATATAAGCTATCATAGGCCATAAACTAATAGTCAACTTCTTTACTTGCTTAGTGCTCTGAACACATAGGCTGTTAATTTCTAATTACTTATGAGCTTGTGTCCCCTTGTCTTACAGGTAGGAGTTGACATTCTGTTTAACGATATTTTTACTATTCTTTGTAATCTCATAGAAATACTACTCACTGCTGTAGGTTATGCGGAACCTTCCTAAACATCATCAGACTCTATTGTTTAGTGCTACAATGCCAGAAGAGATTGAAGGACTTGCTCAGGTATTTATGTGTTTGTGTTACACAGTTTAAACTCATTCTTCTTATAGTTTATCGAATTTTCAACTAGGGCAGCATATTTTTGGCTTGCAAGAATTGTTTTTGACAAAGGGATAAATAGACGATTTTAAGGAAAAGGTTAAACTCATTTTGTGTGTGCTGTAGTGAGGTGTCACTATGTATTATAGTATTTCCAAATTTCTAGATACCTGTTATAAATAGAAATATGACAGAATCTATGCCAGATAATTCTAGGTCAAGTCTATGAAAACCTCTATACTAATAGACAGCTTGAAGTTTCTTCAAAAAAATATGATTAGGTTGTGTTTGCAGGAATAAGTTTTTACAATTTTATTGTCTTTGAAGTTTCACAAAGTTGAACATGTTGTTATATGAATATTGTTCATTGTTTTAAATAAGGCCTCAAATGCCTTTTTTTTTAATAATTAAATGTTTAGAACATTACTGCTACATGTCCACATAAAAATGTCCATCTTAAAAGACTTGAAATTTTTTTCTTCACTATATACATGTTTTTTCCAAATCACAGCTTTTCCAAATGGATATGTTGTTATGCAAACCGTTTTCTAACAATGAATGTGACACTCTATTGGAGAGTAAGAAGCTGTGGTTGTGAGGGAGGAACATGAAAGTGGTTCTTGTGATGTCATGTAAAAAGATGGAAACAAAATGAGTAGAAGATATACTGAAAACGGTGCAAAATTGGAGGGAAAAAAGAGAAGTAATGCATCTTGAAAGAGAGGAAAGGGTGGGGTAAAGTAAAATGTTGCAGAATGGGTAGTATGGCAGCAAATGGTGTGGATCATAAGGCCCATTCATGTGAATGAAATGTGGATCAGAAGGCCATGGTTAGTGTGACTATTGATTTCTTTTGGTTTGGTATTATATTGAATGTCAGTCTTTCCCAGGTATGTTTTGGTACATCCTATTGAGAAGATTCTCAATTTTGGTGCAATGGATTATCTTTGACTAGTTAGACATGTTTTATGTATGTTGTGTGATTTGTGTTGTGCACCTGCAAAGAGGAAATAGACATGGTTAGGATTGTGTAGAATTGTAAGGTCAGTTAACTCCCCTTATTTTTTGTTGGTTGTGTACGTCTGAGGGTTGCCATGTTATTAAATTCGGCTGGCTCACCCAATGGAGCAAGCTTAAGTTATGCCCTTAAATGAGAATTCCTTTTTTTCCTCTTTCACCTGGTAATTCTTGTTTGATGTTATGGCCCATCTTAATGCGATGTGGGCTATGAACTTGGACTGCATTCTTAAAAACTGGAAACCTAGGTCATGCTTGAATGTACCCCATAATCATTACACCACAACCTTGTATGCTGATTAGATATATACGCTGCCTTATTTTGATAAGGAAGGTTTGAAATTGGTTCATTCTTGCAAGTGCCCCCCATTACCTTTACAATGATAAGGGTAATTTTAAGCTGTCTTCTAGAATAACAATTTGGTTTGTCATGTATGATAACCATGAAGAAGGGAATTCTATTACTGCAAGTTGATATGATAGACAAACTCATGGTAATTTGTTTGACTTTTTACTGCATCTGTTCTGATTTAATTTTATTTGCTTCACTTGTTTCTTTCATTATATGTGTTATTGATATTGTTAAATATTCTCCTCATGTTTCTGCAATAAACTGATTGAGTTTATGTTGATTTTGTATGTAAGCTCTCCACAACCTTGCAGTTGCAGTCTATTAGGTGAATCACAGAGCTTAGTGATGTAGATCAAACAGAAGCCATTTGTGCAGAAGAATTAATATCTTTTTCTTTGTAAATTGGATACAAGAAGACTAGGCCAATCCTACAATGCCAAGCAGCATTGTGGGATGGCAATTTTGTGCTTCTTTTATCTTTCTATTTGTATTTTTATCTGTGCAGCTCAAATGAATCTCATTTAGGTTAAGCTGAACATATTAATTTGTCAAAATCACCGCCTTCTCAAATGGTTTACCATCTAGGAGCATGCTGCAAGATCTTATTGGAGTGTTTGAGTGAGTAATCTCAGCATCTTGCTAAATTTCATAAGAAATTTTTTCTTATGCATTACATGATCTACTTATCAAGTAACTGGCCATGCAGGCACTCATGCTAGTTGTAATATTTTATACAAGATTTGCAGTTAATTTCTGCTTGAGATGCTTTTTTACTAGCCAAGTTTTGAGAAATCATCTCACTCACTGGCCGATGCTGTTAACCTATAACTGATTGTTGTGTAAGTTTGCCTGAACTCCTTCCATTTCAAATCCAGTGAGTACAGCATTTACATCAGAATTCAAAATCCTATCAACATTTTTCCTATGTTCCACCAAGTTTCCGGGATGGGGGGACGGGGGGATGGGGGGACGGTGGGACGCGTTTCGGGGACGGC
>VDFB02000015.1:46365437-46413355 GCA_007258455.2 Sequoia sempervirens
CAAATGATAATAAAACTCCTGAGTTAGAGTTCAAGTGTGCATTCATGTGTCTGCATCATAAGCAAGCATAAACAGAAACAAGACTGCCTACATCTCTATAGCTTTTGTGTCCATGTGTCTGAAACAAGACTGCCTACTATCCCTACTGTTCATTCTCCAAGATGATGCTTAGAACCAAGGTGTTTTGAGATAGAAGATCCTGGAGCTCTGTTACATTTGAAACCTGCAACTGAAACATATGGTCACTATAACAACTTTATGCTGTCTGCTTAAAATTTTTGTTCTACAACCTCTGTGATGCACAATGCAAACTACAATGGTTGCCATGAGTTAGAAACTGTATTACAACAATTGCTATGATGGCCTCTTAGTGTTACAATTTGCTGATTCATAAAAAATGCTTCTATAAATGAATTTTCTTTCTAATGAAGTTCATGTGTCATTATAATGCTTATAGTCTAGTTGAAGTTCTTCTAGGCATGCTACAACAAATTGAAATTATATGAATCCTCACCTACAACTGTGCACATGTTACAGTTGTGATGAGATTTTGTGCGGAATACAATAGCAGTGGCTATGTCACCCATTATTATGATGCTCTTTTTTTCTTTGCTAGAAGTGTATTCCCCACCTCATGCTATCCAAAATTCCGAAGCTTCCTATCTTGGAGTGCGTTGTTTCTCTAACGTCATGTCCCCAAAATTGTAACACTAAAATATAAAGTTTGAAATACAAATGAATAAATAAAATGAATAACCAAATAATAATAATAAATATATCTTATAAGAAACATATAATATGAAACAATATTAACAAGATTAGTTATCCTCATACCCCACTTATCCCGGCTGACCATTACAAAAGGGTGAAGTCAGCGATTAATATTAAAGGCAATAATCCTGTGAATAAGACGAAAGATGCTGAGCTGGACAAAAAGACAAAGTCCCAAATTAAGGTTTGGGATTAAGAAGAATTAATAAAAGGCAGCGATAATGTACAGCAGCGATTAGATAAGACAAACAACACTTAACCAAAAGTCACGTCTCTTGTTAAGGGATCTCTATTCAAAGAGACGCATGGTTTCATTTAGACACAGGGATATATGAAGAGTAAAATCATTTGCCAAGGGGGGCATCAAGGAATGGAGAAAGGTATTTGCAATTAATATATATATGCATTTAATAAATATATAGTTTTGATAAAGCAATGGGGATATAAGAAAGGAGTCTGCAATAAAATAGCAGCAAGGAGAATATGGAGAGAAAAAGAGATATGTACAGATCTTAAAGAAGTAAATAACAGGAATCAGAAAAAGGAAAAAGAATAAATAGGAAATATATTTCTGAGTAGTGCAATGGATATAATCAACGGATAGCTTTCAGATAGCAGCAGCAATTAATATAATTCAAACTTAGAATAAGAACAGCAGATTATCCAGGTATATGAGGGAGATCTGCCCTCATATAGCAGCAGAAACATTAATATGATATACTCAGATTTGGGAGAAGAAATAGGTGTGAAGAAGAAGATAGCCAAAGGAAGATGGGTGAAGATAAATGACAAATCCATAAGGGAGGTAAGTTAAATATAAGTATATATACATATATCTAATCAAACACACACACACACACACACACACACACACACACATATAGATATGTGGATCAGATATGATTATGCCACAATGATGCTTACAGCAATTATTAATCTTTATTAGTAATTATTCCATTGAAACTAATCTATTGTTTCTCTTTAAGCCATATCTTCTGAATATTGAGAACAGATCGAATCTGAGGAGGATACATCAACAATCAAAGAGAAGAGACATACAGATCAGAAAGACAAGAGAACTAGACCCGTGTATCAACATATTGCTATTATCAGAAACATATATATAATCAGGAGTAAATCAGATATAAGCATATATTCAAGTGTATTTCAGCCAATCATTGTTTACATGTGTATGCATTTTTCCATGAATAATTAATGTGTTTCATGTATAGTTACTGACGATAAATCTGAGTGTATTAATATGTCTGAAAACCCACCTTGTGGGAAGGGCCCGAGGAATTGGAAAGGCCCTAAAAGATCCCACGCAAGATCTCTGCCCAATCCCATGGTGAGGATGGTCTTGAGGAGTTGTAAGTGCCGAGAGCTGCTTGCAAGGTCCACCCATTCGCACAAGTTGGCATGTGTCTTCCGAGGTTGTGACATGGACGGGGAAAGCAGGTACAAGTCGCCAAGGGGGAGAGTTGTGGTATACAATCTCTTAGGCTTGGCATATGACTTTGGGCAGACCCTCCATGTCCCTCCTAGTTTATAATATGTTGCTTTCTTGAATATCTATTAATGTGATGTAATTGTGTAATGCTGACAAATAGATATACCATTTTGGGGAATGTTGTTCATGTGGTGAATGCAGGTTTCAATCCAGGAGTACATCATTACAGAGTTATTCATTTGATAAGCTGAAATCCCTAACCCTCGTTTGTGGAATTTGAGATCAATAGACAAATTTTAGAGCCAATTAGGACAGGGGACATTACAGTGGTATCAGAGCATCTTTCATGCCATCCTGTGTGTGCTTCATGTATTACATGTATGCTTCATGCTTCCTATGTATGTGTATTCAAGTGTATACCTTGTGACTTATGTGTAGTCAAGTGTATTCAAGTGTATACCTTGTGACTTATGTGTATTCAAGTGTATACCTTATGACTTATGTATATTTGAGTGTCTTCTACTGTATACCTTGTGATCTATGTGTATTCAAGTGCATACTTTGTGGCTTATGTGTATTCAAGTGTATACCTTGTGGCTTATGTGTATTCGAGCGTATTCAAGTGTATACCTTGTGGCTTATGTGTATTCGAGTGTAGTCAAGTGTATTCCTTGTGACTTGTGTGTATTCAAGTGCATACTTTGTGGCTTATGCGTATTCAAGTGTATCCAAGTGTATACTTTGTGACTTATGTGTATTCAAGTGTATGTTTTGCAAACTACATGCTTTGTGACTTGCGTGCACTCATGTGTATACGTGTATTCATGCGACTTACATATTTAAGTGTATACTTTACAACTTACATGTATTCATGTGTATGCTTGTGACTTCATGTAGTCGTGCGTATACTTCATGTATTATTCACATATATGCTTCATGCTTCTTGTGTATACTCTATGTATTACATGTATATGTGTTTCATATTTATACTCTTTGTATTACATGTATCTATGTGTTACTTCATGTATCTTCAACAAGGGGTGTTCTTATAATTACTTTATGCTTTAAAACTATGAAAATGTTAAAAATGTTGTCTGTCAAGCTGCTTAAGCTGGTTGATTGTTCGCTTGAGCTACTTGGTTGCGTGCTTGAGCTACTTGCTTGTCTACTCGAGTTGGTTGCCTACTTGCTTGAGCTGGTTGCTTGAGTGTTTGAGCTACTTGCTTGCCTACTTGAGCTGGTTGCTTGAGTGCTTGAGCTACTTGCTTGCCTACTTGAGCTAGTTACTTGTATGGTTGAGCTACTTGCATGTGTGGTTGGGGTACTTGCGTGTCTACTTCACCTACTTGTTTGCTTGCCTCAGCTACTTGGTTGTCTCCTTGTTAGCATATGTGCCAAATCAGCATGGTATCAACAGTTGAAAAGTCAAATGCCAAATCAGCTAAGCCATGTCAAATTTGAATGGTTCAATTTATTTAAGTGAATAAGACTCTACACTTAGTTAACACCTATTTCATTTAATTTTACCTTGTTGTACTTATTTTCATTCTTACACTGCTTCAATTTTATTATGTAAATAAATGGCAATGCATGTAACCTACAAACTGGTGTATTCACTTCTATATTTAACATCCTGAGGAGATCATTCATCACCATTCAACCCTGAGGTAAATTGGTATGATTCAATAAATCTAACAATCAACTTGGTAGTAAAGTATTGTTATCAAGAGTAACTATGAAGGAGGGTAATCCCTTTAGGAAATGAATGGATCAATTCTTTAACATTCAATAAGCAATCATCACTCATCTATCCCTCAAGAAATCAAGCCATCAAAACATCAAAAGTTTTCCCAAAGTAAGAACACAATTGTTCTAAAGGGTGTTTTGTTTTGAACAAGATTAAATATACAATCAAGTTTGTACCACATATAATCTACCTTGTAACCTACAAAATTGATCTAGTGAGCTTTACCTTGTGAACCGAATTCCCCCCCTATATGTAATATCTAGAGTAGATCATCTCCTCCAAAGTCTTCTTCTAAGCTCTTTTTCTTGATTAGAGTAGCTCTACATTCATAAACTTGATACAAGTCAAGCTACAACAAAATTATTACATATGCTAAGTTACATCATGGGTCCATAACCCACAAATCCTAGGATCACCCTCACCTTTCAAGCTTGGGAATAAATTGATATGGTTTAAACAATACCTCCCCAAGATATGACAATAATCTTAGTGGCAACATGGGATATGTCAAACTTTACAAGAGGAGTTAGAAGTCGGACTAGAATTGATATTAGTGTGTAAACCTATAAATTCGAGCCCCCCTATCGTTTGATTGTAAATGCTAAACTTTGATCAATCTAGAAAATATGTACCTAGAGGGTTATAACATACAAGACAATGATAAGGAAATATATGACTAGAAAATGTTTTAGGCTATTATGCATCCCCAAGCGAACTCACCTCAAACTTGGTTTGAATGATTATGTGAAATGAAGTATACTTTATCTGAGGAAATTTGTCACCTAGATCCCTTACTCAAATAACAAATTGACCTTGCATCAAGGGATAAGACCTTGATATTCACAGCACTCCCATCACAATAAAGGATCCAACATTTTCTGGATTAGGAATTTGTATCATGGCCTAGGAGATTTGAGGTAATAAAATAAAAAAGCTTGTCTTAAATAACAGATTTGATCAATTCCCAACTCGTAGGTTAAGGGATAGAATTGACCTTATTAGTAGACAAATATACTAACAACTATTCATTCTGGGACATCATTGTAGTATAAATCATAACAAGGCTCCGGGACATCATTTTAATTCCCCAAAATTGTAACACTAAAATATAAAGTTTGAAATACAAATGAATAAATAAAATGAATAACCAAGTAATTATTATTATAATTTTAATCATTATAATATATAAATATTAAAATATATATATATAAAACTAATATGAATAATAATAAATATATCTTATAAGAAACATATAATATGAAACAATATTAACAAGATTAGTTATCCACATACCCCTCTTATCCCGGCTGACCATTACAAAAGGGTGAAGTCAGCGACTAATATTAAAGGCAATAATGCTGTGAATAAGACGAAAGATGCTGAGCTGGACAAAAAGACAAAGTCCCAAATTAAGGTTTGGAATTAAGAAGAATTAATAGAAGGCAGCGATAATGTACAGCAGCAATTATATAAGACAAACAACACTTAACCAAAAGTCGCATCTCTTGTTAAGGGATCTCTATTCAAAGAGACACATGGTTTCATTTAGACACAGGGATATATGAAGAGTAAAATCATTTGCCAAGGGGGGCATCAAGGAATGGAGAAAGGTATTTGCAATTAATATATATATTCATTTAATAAATATATAGATTTGATAAAGCAATGTGGAAATAAGAAAGGAGTCTGCACTAAAATAGCAGCAAGGAGAACATGGAGAGAAAAAGAGATATGTACAGATCTTAAAGAAGTAAATAACAGGAATCAGAAAAAGGAAAAAGAATAAATAAAAAATATATTTCTGAGTAGTGCAATAGATATAATCAACGGATAGCTTTCAGATAGCAGCAGCAATTAATATAATTAGAACTTAGAATAAGAACAGCAGATATATCCAGGAATATGAGGGAGATCTGCCCTCATATAACAGCAGAAACATTAACATGATATACTCAGATTTGGGAGAAGAAATAGGTGTGAAGAAGAAGATAGCCAAAGGAAGATGGGTGAAGATAAATGACAAATCCATTAGGGAAGTAAGTTAAATATAGGTATATATACATATATCTAATCAAACACACACACACACACACGTGCGGGTGCGCGCACACACACACGCACACAAACACACACAAATTAATAATTGCTGCAAGAATCATTATGGCATAATCGTATCTGATCCACACACACATATATATATATATATATATATATGGGGATCAGATATGATTATGCCATAATGATGCTTGCAGCAATTATTACTCTTTATTAGTAATTATTCCTTTGAAACTAATCTATTGTTTCTCTTTAAGCCATATCTTTTGAATATTGAGAACAGATCGAATCTGAGGAGACATACAGATCAGAAAGACAAGAGAACCAGACCCGTGTATCAACAGATTGCTATTATCAGAAACATATATATAATCAGGAGTAAATCAGATATAAGCATATATTCAAATGTATTTCTGCCAATTATTGTTTGCATGTGTATGCATTTTGCCATGAATAATTAAATGTGTTTCATGTATAGTTGTTGATGATAAATCTGAGTGTATTAATCTGTCTGAAAACCCACCTTGTGGGAAGGGCCTGAGGAAGCTGAAAGGCCCTAAAAGATCCCACTCAAGATCTTTGCCCAATCCTATGTTGAGGATGGGCCTGAGGAGTGGTAAGTGCCGAGAGCTGCTTGCAAGCTCCGCTCATTCCCACAAGTTGGCTTGAGGAATTGGAAAGGCCCTAAAAGGTCTCACTTAAGATCTTCGCCCAATCCCATGGTGAGGATGGGCTTGAGGAGTGGTAAGTGCCGAGAGCCGCTTGCAAGTTCCGCCCATTCCCACAAGTTGGCATGTGTCTTCCGAGGTTGTGACATGGATGGGGAAAGTAGGTACAAGTTGCCAAGGGGGAGAGTTGTGGTATACAACCTCTTAGGCTTGGCATATGACTTTGGGCAGACCCTCCATGTCCCTCCTAGTTTATAATATGTTGCTTTCTTGAATATCTATTAATGTGATGCAATTGTGTAGTGCTGACAAATAGATATACCATTTTGGGGAATGTTGTTCATTTGGTGAATGCAGGTTTCAATCCAGGATTACATCATTAAAGAGTTATTTATTTGATAAGGTGAAATCCCTAACCCTAGTTTGTGGAATTTGAGATCAATAGACGAATTTTAGAGCCAATTAGGACAGGGGACATTACATTTAACCTTACTTGTACACACGACAAGTGGTGACTATTTTTCTGCATCTACTTGCCATTACCAAGTGGTTTCATTTTTTTATGATTCTCATTCATGATAAACAGAGGGTCTCCCTTACTTGTGCATATAAACAGTGTTAGTTTCCCTTCCTTCTTATACCATAGAAATGGAGCAAATTACATGATATAATGATCACAATACCATGAAAAGCTATGCATTCTTACATCACTGAAAAATGTCCATACTATACCGATATTTGCTGGTTTTGTTAGTGGTCATGTATCCTCATGCCACCAAACAATGCCACCTACCCTTCCTTGCTATACACAACTAGTAGATGTGAGAATCAATCAATGATGAAGGAAACATGAAGGCTGAAATTGACCCATTACCTTGGACATATTCTTTTTTCATTTTTGGCCCCTCCTTGGCCTCCAAGTTGACATGTTCTTCATGCTCACTTGTGGTGAGTGAACATCTTTAACATAACTAGATTCACATGAAATGCTTGGAGTGCTACTCACTTGCCCATATAAATGTAAACAACTCACCCTTTTCTTATTTGCAAGTCAAGTAAATGTTTTATCGAAGAATCAAATAACAACCTCGTAGTGTTTCATACTGGTGAAGGTTTATGTGAGAGCTATTCCCTTGTTGATCCTCAGTTTTTGGTAAAAGCTTCTCTGCCCCTTTTCCTAGTGGTTGTTCATTCTTGCCTTTGCTATGTTTTGGGTTAAACATAGGATAAGTTTCCAACACTTGCCATCTCAATGACTTTCAGTCTTGCAATGAGAGGAATAGTTATAGATTTTGCACATACTGAAGTCAATCATTTTCTTACCTCCTTTGAGTGTTCCTAACCTTCTCTTCTGTCTATCTTGGAGAGTGGCTTCTTCTTTTCTAATCCATTCTATGAAATATAGGCTCCTTAGTGCTAATTGTCTTGCAAATTATCTTGACTGGTTACTTCTCCTGCAACTAGTATAAGGAACAAGATACTTGCATTCTTGTGCAATACCTTCCCTTTTGCAATTGAATCAAACAAGAGAAAATTTGCCTCTTGCATACCTTGCTCGATATCCCACATGCTGATTTGGCTCCTTCCAAGGCCTAACTAGTGGTGAAGTAGGTGGAGTGCAATATCCTCATTTCTTCTTTGCATCTGTAGGAAAGGGTAGAGTTCCCTTATTTGAAGGTGTCTTCATCTTCAAAAGCTCTTTTTCACCCTGTTGGGATATAATCTTGTATGCTATGCTAGCTTTGGTTGTTACTTATGTTTTGGAGACAACCCACAATCATGTATAGGCTTGAAGAAAATAATAATAGGGAAGTTTTAACCTTCCTTGGACTGTCCTTAATTTATGCATAGTGTAGACTATTTATGCATAGTGTAGACTCCTTTGAGCATTCACCAATCTCCATGCTCCCATATCCAAGGCCTTCATATTGAAGTCTTATCTCAATCATGAGGGGTTTGAGTGTTCCTTGCCCTTCCTCGCCAAGTCTCTTTCCATCATTGCCTGTGTGCTAGCAGCTTGGAGCTTGTACCCTTGGTATGCTTTTAAAACTCGTCAATGGATTTATCAAATTTAACATCTTAAAAGAAAACATTTTTGTGTGTGTTCTCTTTGCATACCTCATTCCTTGTTTGTTCTTTTGGAGGAGAGGCTGGTCCACTTTTCTGTGTACACTCCTCTCACTTCTTTGCTTGATCATGCTGGAGTTTTGATAGTAATACATCTTTTAGCATTAATTCTGTTGCAATTGCTCAAGGATTCCTATGAAGAATTATTCTTGGTTCTCCTAACTAGCTAGCAGTTGCTCATGGGATGCCGGGAGATCCACAAGATTTTTCTTTAATGTCTTTGTCATGGTTGTACTGCGTGAACAACAATTCCTGCAACAGTCTGTCAGAGATATGGAAATATAGTTATACACACAAATCTCATATGCATCACCAAAAACATAAACCAGCCTCAAGGGACTTGGTGCTATTGTACCAATTATTTATAATTTTCTACAAGTTTATGCTTCTGAAAATTGACAGTGAAAATTAATTTTTACCCATGTTATACTACTTGAATCTTCATCCAAATGATAGTGCAATTTCTGAATTAGTATTAGAATGTGCATTCAAGTGTGTATGGATGATTTATGCTTCATTAACAAGCATAAATGGAAGCAAATCACAGCATAGAGATATATTTATCCTTGAAGCTCTAGCTGAGGAAAACATGTTGGAATTGGCAAATGCACATCAACCGAGCTTTTCTTGGAAAAATTCAAACAATTACAAGTGTGAAAAATTCACTCCATGTGTTTTTGTCATTAAGTACTTTAAACTTCAAGAGTTGTGTACTTTACTTGGAACTCCCTCCTTGTGTTGCTCTCATTCTTGTTGATTCGTAAAGCAATCTGTGTTTGTACTTTATGGCATGTTTGGAGAGGTTTTTGAACAAGGGATATGCTCTTGGATATTGGTGTGTGCATTAGATGGTATGGGACATCAACATGTAGGCTTTTGTAGAAAGGAGAAACTTCAAAAAGGAGTATTTTGGGTTTTGTTGTGAAATTGCCGATTGCCATAGGCAGTGAAATTAAAATCTTCGTGGTGAAAACAGAAACTCTCCTCTACAAAAAGTGAGAGTTTTGCTCAATGCTAAAATAACTTGTTCCATGACATTCTAGTTTCCAATTTTCTCTTTGGTTTCTTCATTGTTGACTTCCAAAGGCTTTGTAAGTCTACATATAGCCCATTATAATACAATTTGATGATCTAATATAATTTTGAGAGCATGTAAAGAGAACTTGGAGTATTAAATTGCAAGTTTTTTGAGTTCCTAATTGATTGTTGCAATTTGCAAGCACAGTAGCAAGGGTGTTCACTTGTGAAAGAATTTTGGGTTGTAGAAGTTGATACCAAAGTTGGATTGTTTTTAATTATGAAGCCACAAGCGGTTTTCTACAAGACATATTGGCATGATTCTTTGTGGTGATCTTATGCTCTTAGTTTGTTGTCAATTCTTGTTTTGTTTCTTGCTAATTAAAATCTGTCTTTGGTGTTCTGTAATTTAAATTCATAAGTTGATGACTATCATGTAGAATATCCATTGTAGTTCACAAATCACTTATGTATTGTGCATTACATCTAAAAGATTGGATTGTTCTTGTGAGCCTCCATGCTCCAATGTGAGCTTCTCATGTCCTTAAAATGTTTTTGGAGGATACTCCTTGTGCTTTGGAAGGTTCCAAAATGGAAATTCATAGGATCAGTTTATAGGGAAGCTCCTATCAGTTTATCCGATCAATTTAAAGGATTGATCAAGAAACATTTTTCTCTTGTAATTTTTCATAAATAGGAAAATATATGGAACACCAAATTTAAACAAAGGGGTGGACAAGGTGTACAAGAATATATTAGTGAATTTCGTAGAAGGGCTGTTCAGTTGGAGAAATATATGCTAGATGAGGTCTTCATGAAGTATATAGGAGGCCTTAACAACCATCTTTCTACACCTGTGTTGCTATCCAAATTGGTGGACATAAATGAGGCATGTGCTTATGCTCATTACTTTGAGTTAGATGGTCCTCCATCCTCTCCTAGGACAAGTGGAGCAAAAGCCAAGATCAAGAAGGTAAATTTCTTAAGCACAAAGAAGAAATGTGTACATTTTGATCATTGTAATAAAGATTGCCATGAAGAATCCTCATGTTGGGAGTTGTATCTAGAAGAGAAATGCCACAAGCGAGCTAAGGAGGGTAAGAAAAACACTAATCTATCCATTGAAAAGATAAAAGAGATTTTAAGTCATCGATTGCACTTTTGAGGTGGATTCTAAGATTACTTGCACTACTATGAAAGTTGGTTTGTTGGCAAATGAAGCATTTAACATCAAGAATCATGTTAAAGGTGTTAAGGCTGATGTAATTTTGATTCTTGCTCTCAAACTAACTTGATTTCCCAATTCATATGCTTTGGATTGGATCAAATGTGTTAATGTGCTTGGTAGTAGACAATCTAAAATGAATTTCATTGTTAATTCCACATTTATTTATGGAGGAGTGGCAGATGCCCACTTCTTTGGATGTTTGTGGTGTTGTTTTTGGCAGACCTTACATGTATGATCTGAAAGTAATGTTTTACTGAAGGGAAAACAAGTACCGTCTGATCAAGAGTGGAAAGATCTTCATGTTGTATGCTTACAAAGGCAAGAAAAAGCAGCCTAACGAGGTTCTGAATCTTCGTGGGAAGATGTTAAGTGGAAACACAAGAATCATCCCCTTGGAGGAGATCAATGTCGATCAAGTTCCTCCTTGTTCAAGTACTTTATCTTTGAATTGCCCAAGGAACTGGAGACAAATGTGTTCCAGATTTTGGCTTATGATTGTTTTGTGTTGCAAAGCAAGGTATGTACGTGTCTTTAGTTGAGGGGTTCATCCTCCCTCCCTAATTAAGTTTGAGCTTTCAGGGAAAGAGCTTCATCTTATATGATTATAGAGGCAAGAAAAAGCAGCCTAAGGAGGTTTAGAATCTTAATAGGAAGAGGTTAAGTAGAAAGACGAGAGTCATTCCCTTGGAGAAAAACAATGTTGATCAATTTCCTCCTTGTTCAAGTACTTTATCCATGAATCATTCAAAGAATTGGAGATAAGGGTCTTCCAAATTTTGGCTATGTTTGTTTTGTGGTCTAAGGAAAGGTGCATATGTTTCATTAGTTGAGCGGTTCGTCCTTGCTCTCTTGTTGCTTTGAGCTTTTGAGGACCAAAAACTTCTGTTTTGGGGATGTGTGATCCGAAAAGTTCCTATTTTGTACTTCATGGCATGTTTGAAGAGGTTTTGGGACAACAGATAGGCTCTTGGATATTGGAGTGTGCATCAGATGGTATGAGACACTGATGTTTGGAAAGGAGTATTTTTGGGTTCTGTGGTGAAATAGCTGTGGCAAAAATGAAGTTGACCCCTTGTAGAAAGTGTCTATTTCGTTCTGCTAAAAAATATGTTTTGTGATCCAATTTCAATTTTCTCTTTAGTTTCTTGATTGTTTCAACTTCCAAAGGCTTTGCAAGTCTATGCATGCCACATTGTAAGAAAATTTGATGATCTAGTATCATTTTGAGAGCATGTATAGGGAATTTGGAGTAGCAAATTTCTAGTTTCTAAGTTCCTAATTGACAATTGCAAGTGCAGTAGCAGAGAAACTGGATTATGAGCGAACTTTGGGTCTTAGAAGCTGATAACAAAGTTGGATCATTTTTAATTATCAAGCCACAAGTGGGTTTCTCCAGTGCATGTGCTGTTACTCTTTGTGGTGATCTTATGCTCTTGGTTTGTCATCAATTCTTGTTGCATTTCTTGCTAATTAAAATCAGTCTTTGTTGTCTAATTTAAATCTGTAAGTTGATGACTATCATATAGAATATCCCTTGTAGTTCACAGACCACTTGTGTATTGTGCTTCACATCTGAAAGATTGGATTGTTCTCAGTGCTCACAAGCCTCCATGCTCAAATCTGACCCCCTGATGTCCTTAAATTGTTGCTAAAGGATCGTTACTGTGCTTTTGAAGATTCCAATATCGAATTTCAAAGAGAAATCAGTGAACTGTTCGTTTCTTCCTAATGTTGATTTGGGATGAAATTAACCCTTTTGTTAGAGGTTTTATAAATGACCCTTAGAGAACTCTGTTTTGAAACTGCCCCCTGAACCAGCTGTTTCACACGCTTAATTCCTCTGGGGTTTTTATAAGCCTGAAACTTCAGAAGTAAATCATTTGTCTGCTGTGTTATCTTCCCCTGATCTCTACAGATCAAAATCCCATTCCTTGCAGCTGACCATACTCTTCACATTCCGCAAAGTTGTTGGTTTGCTACCCTAGCAAAATAGAACATCCTAGCACAAAATCACTGTTTTTATTACGTAAAACATAACCAGCTCTGCCCAGCCAGGGTTGCTTTAGAGGCCTCATCAAAATTGAATTTCACCTCCCTTCTTGGCACTTGCTATCTCAACTCTTCCTTACTGTTTTCTTTTTGTATTTGCCCTTGAATGGGTAACTTGATTTACCATAGGTTAACAATACTCACTTAATAAGAAGACAATCTCCTTGCAACTTTAAGAATATCTGAGGTGACATTCTCTTTTCTTACAGATTCTATCAAGTTCCAACACCTATCAGCTGAAAGATACTTCCCTCTAAAAATATGCCTCTTCCACTCCAACCATAAGCCACAAAGCACACAAACACAAGCTATTTGTTGATTGAATGTATCTAGAAGAACCACTAGCATTTTTAGATTTGAGGCAATCTGTCACCAAATAGTCTGCATATTCACAATGCAAAAGGATATGATCCACTAACTTTACCTCTTTGCAGCATAGAGGGCATGTAGATGGCCCAAAAATATTCCTTTTCAATAGATCATAAGTTAAAATCCTATTCCTTGCAGCTGACCATACTCTTCACAGCATTTGACTTTATAACAACCTTCTTTATTCCCTCTCCAACATTACTCATCATTCCTTTGTAAATCTGGAGGTCTGATAGCAGAAAGAAACTACTAAAAAACCTTCTCCTCTATTGGAATCTGAAAACTGTCAAAATCCTTCCAATTACTTTGAAGGGCACCATTTTCATAGGACTTGAGCCAACAATACTTCACTTTATACCTACTTCCCTTGATAATATCTTTCTAGTCACTTCAAAATTACTTTGTTGAACAACTAAGTTAACAGTTCGGTTTTGGGTTCGGGTTCGGGTTCGAGAACCCGGTTCGCCGGTTTGGTAAAATTTTTTTTTGGGGTTGGGTTTGTTTTGGGTTCGGTAATACAAAAACATATAAAAATCAGAAATATATACATATTTGCAGCAGTAATTTAGTTCAGAATACACCACCATATTAATAGTCAAATAACATAGCAAAAATACACCACCACTTTATAGTATTATACTCAAATTTCATGATATAGATTCATTTGGCATATTTTATTGCTTCCTCTTCAAACATAGGATTTGAGAAGTATGTATCCAAAATTTGGATCTAAGAACGTGTTGTGCATTTGTTTGAGCTGTCAAAAGTAGGTATGCACAACTTGCCTAACCTTCATTGTAAGTCCTAGCTGTGGGTTCCTCTCTCTTTCTTGGGTCTGTTTCTTAGCTTCAATTGGCAAAAATTGGTAAGAGACATTGTTTCATGAGATTATTCCTAAGAGATCTATACTCATTTAGGTAGTCCAAATAGCTCTGTCCTACATTCTTCTGTCCCTCTGACCATCTAGGTCTTCTGCTCTATCCAAAATTTAGGCATCAGGGGTCTAGTTATTGATCCTATTATTGTTCTAGTATTATTATTATTGTTGTTGTTTGCAGAGTTAATTGCATCACTGTTCATATTTTCAACATTTGTGTCAATAACTTGGTCAACTGCTGCTGTCCCTGTATAAGTGCATTTAGTTGCTGCTCTATACTAATGTCCTCATGTGAATTTCTTTTATCTTTGTTTGCCATAATTTCTTCTACTTCCAAATCTGCAAATGAAAATCCTTCTGTATTTTCCAAACATTGAAATTGTGGCCTTTTGAGTTATATCTGATAGCACTTGTTTATTCTATCACTTGGATGCATATGGAGTGTATTTCTACATCAATCTGTTAGAGACCCAACAGGCTAGTAGGAAAACTAGCTTAGATACCAGTAAAATATCCCTAACTGATTTTTTTGTAGTTTTGACAAATGTTTGACAAAATACTTATGAACTAAATAAATGCAAGAAATTGATTTACTTTGGTCTAACCACAATTCACACAGCTATAAAAATGAAATATTAATGGTATTCAATTGAAATTTATCTCAACACAGCTACACACGAAGACAACACATATCTATTTCATGTGTTAGAGACAAATATTAGGGTTAGAGGGAATAAAATAGTCTTTAAAAGTCAACAAAAGGTCAAAAAATTAATTAAAAATTGCAAAAACACGTTGAAAAAGTCTGCTTGGGCACAAATTCTACCCGGGTTTGAAAAAACGGACCCTGGCCGAACCCACAGTCAGGGTTTCGAACCCTGGTCGAACCCACAGTCGATTTTTTGAACCCACAGCGAATTTGATCGAACCGGACCCGAATTTCGAACCCGAACCGAACCCGTATCGTACCCGGGCTTCCCAGGGGCGAACCTGGTAACTTAGTTGAACAATGATGCATTCTCAACTATGGAGTCTTGCCAGAAATCTGCCCTTCTTCCATCACCTATATTCCACATTAGGCAAGTTGCAATAAGATCTTTGGATTCCACCATAAATTTCTATATTGCTAAACCACCTTTGATTTCATCATCAGTGAAAAAGGCTAAAGGCATTTGTAATGTCCCCTTTATATTTTTTTTTTGTATTTTCTGATTTTTCTTGAAACAAGAAACAAATTGAAAAGTGAAAATAATGATGGAAAATACTTGATCAAACCTTCAAACACTTCATAAGCCAAATCTAAACCAAATTTTAATAAATTTCTAAACCAAATTTTAATAAATTTATGGCTGGTACAAACCCTAGGTCACTTCAAATGCTCAGATCAGATTCAAAATAAATTTGGAAACCCTCAAACTCTGATTTTATTGATTTTTGCAATGATTACAAGCTGGAAATTGCTCTAAAACCAAAATCAGATCTGAAATTACATTTCTCAACTCACATAGTGTAATGTCCCCATTTTCGGCCCAGGCATTTGGAGAGAAATAATTTAATTAATTAAATTAAGTGCAACACAACTTGTCCCATTTGCACATGTAAAGACTTGAAATCTTCAACTTTCACATTCCTTATTTGTGCAACTTTTCAAAGCATCCACCATAAGGATAAACAAGCACGGAGCAAGGGAATCACCTTGCCTTATGCCTCTTGAATGACAGAAAGATCTCTCCTGAATACTATTGAGTTACAATGAAAACCATGCTTGTTCACGCAGTTAAATAGCCATGTTTCGATTCCGAACTTAAACTGAAGTTATCAAGAATTATCTTTAAAAACAACCATTTATCTCTGTCATAAGCCTTGGCTACGTCTAATTTAATCACCATAGTTGTAACTTACAATTTACAATTTCTTCATTGAATGCAGAATTTAATGGGACACATTATACACTCCAAGATCTGCTTAGCTTCAACAAATCCCGCTTGCTCATTGGAGATTAACTTTTGGATCATCATCTTCATCTTGGGTGCCATTGCTTTAGAGAAAATCTTATTTATAGTTGTGCACAAGGTTATAGGTCTAAAATCCCCAAAATACTTAGAATTGAGTTTCCTGGCACTAAAGCCAAGATTTAAAAAGTTAAAATCCTTGAGCGCCCAACCTGTCCTAATAGATTCATTGATAGCCAGCAAAATATCTTGCCCTAAAAATTCCAAGAATTCCTGGAAGAAGTCAGTCAGTAGCCCAGTTTGACCCAACACACAGTTACTTTAAGCCAAAAACCTCAAACTGTACCTCTTCCAATGAAAAAAGCTACATTAACATGACATTCTCAGCTTTTGAGATAAACCTAGGATACAACATAAAAGGAGCTCTCCTCTCAAATTTCACCTTCTTTTGAAGACAACTTTTTTTCAAAAATATCTACCTCCTTGTTTCTAACCTCACCTTGTGCTGTTATACATTCCTCATTGATATCTTCTATTAGGGATATATTATTAGGTTTCTTTCTAGCCTGGGAAACAACATGAATGTATTGAGTGTTTCTGCCCCCTGATAAGAGCCAGTTGTCCCCTGCTTTTTGATGCCAATATATTTCTTCTTTCTTTTGTGTCTTCTCTTGTTGAGGCAAAACTCCCTCTCCAACTCTAAGAGAACATCCGTTAAACCTACAGATTGAATTTTAACAGCCTTTTATTCCAACGCTTCACTCATTGCATTGTTTTCCTCAAAAGATATTTCCAAATATTTGTATATTCCAGTTCCTTAACTTTTGTTTCAATATTTTCAAGTTTTGATGGATGCAAAAAATAGCTGAACTATGAGAAACACCATTTTAACTCCATTCTTCCACCATCTGATGAAAATAAGGATGCTCTAACCACATGAATTGAAACCTAAATGGTGCCCTCAGTGTGCAACCTGCAATCTTCACCTCTAGCCGGATAGGATAATGATTGGACGTTGCCATTGGAAGAATATGTGAACAGGAGTCCCATTCTTTGAATAACCAAGAATATGACACCAAGAATCTATCTAGTCTTTCAGCTATATAATAGAAACCTTTAGTCATGTTATTCCAGGTATAGACTCCTTTCTTATATGTCAAGTCAAACAAGTTACTCTATTGCACAAAATATCATTGAAATCCTCAGAAGATTTAGATACTCCGGTCATACCACCATATTTATCATTTGATGATATAATCACACTTAAATCCCCTACCAAAAAATAGGGATGATCTCTAGTGATAAAGATTTGATGCTTCAGTTCATTCCATACCCTCATCTTGGGAATCATTGAGTTTGGCCCATATATACCAAAGAAAAAACCAGCTACATCTCCTTAGAAGCCGTGAAACGAGCAACTACTCTTCCCCCGATGAAATGAGATTAACTAACACTTTACTCGGGTTCTGTAAAATCTCCAATCTACTAGACGTACCTTGGGAGTTTGTTGCCTCTCCTTGCCATTTACTCTAATACTTTATTGGCATTCTTAAAAAAGTCTCTTCAGCATTTAGTTTCTTGTAGAAAAATTAAATCTGGATACTTGTCTAGGATTAATTTTCTGAACAACCTTATCTTGTTAGTGGCATTAATGTCCTTAACATTCCATGATAGCATCCTTAACTCTCTAGAAGAGGTTCTCTTGACCTCCTTTGTGAAATCGATAGAAAATCTGCTATTGTTGTTTGAGATCCAACTTTTATTCACTTGTTCATTTCCTCCATTAAAATCATAGCCTCCGATTTCCTTCCTTTAATATTTTTAGCTATTTGAGAACCACCTTCTATACCCCTTTGTGTCAATGCAATCCCTCCTATTTCCCCAGCTAGCACATGCTCTTGCATCCTCTCCTTTTGAAGGATATCCTCACTTTCTTCTTGATTTAAGATAACCCCTTTATCATGACTCTTTGCAAGCACCTACCTTTTCTTTTTTTTGCCATTTCAAGTTATCCTTTATCTAAACATATTTTGTTTTCAGTTCATCACAATAAGAAGCTAAATGCTCAACTTTATGACATTCATAATGTCTAAAAGGCACTCCATAATCCAACTCCTGTTAAAAAGATCTATTTCCTACCTTAATGCAGATGCTTATTCAGATGCTTCTAGATAAAGGTAAATCCCTGTCTCGACATGCTTTAATCCTTGCAAATGTAGTTTTAGATCCATCTAATGTGACCGGATCTATTTCCTTAAAATCCCCACAAGCTACCAGCTACCATCTTCAAACAGGTTTCATTTAAAATTCCAGCGGTAGCTCATACATTTTTATTCAAACATTTTCAAAAGTAAAATATATAGGCACACTAGAAAAATCTACCTTCCATGCTGAAACCTGAATCTCCAACTGTTGATATAGCCTAGGAGAGAAGTGCAAAATATCCTTTTGGAAGAGGGAACATCTTTGCTTCCACCTGCTATTCCAGCCTAATCCAATCCTCAATCTCCTCTTTTGTCAGCCATTTGTCTTTGCAGCAACCTACCACTGTCTGTGACAAGAAAGGTTATGCTTGTCGATTAACCACCACTGAATTCAATCCAGTTACACCTCTGGAGTACCACCATTAACTCTTCCTAGCTTCTTGAAGTCTTTACTGATCCAGGACCTTACCACCAAAGAGTTTCTCCTTCTGAGAAGGCCCTTTCTCCTTGTGCTGATACAGAGATTCTCCCTTTTCTTGAACAACACCTTCAAAGTCATTAGTGATTTTGTTTACCTATGATTCACCATTATGTTGACCTTGTTTCCTCCATTGTGATGCTAAGGGCTTCATATATAGTGTCTTCTCGGGAGGTTTCCCCCAAAAGACCTGCCTCTTGAATTCAAAATTCTTTCAAAAAGACCTGTTGCACGCTGCTCATACATCCTTGCTTGATCTATGCATGCTATGTGAAGCTGTCAATTATTTGTGATGGATGCATCTTGGGCATTGGGTGGTCTCTGTATTCTTTGGAACCCTTCTTCCCTATTGGTTTCACCAATAGGTGATGCAGTTATAATGTTATATGTTTATGTTGTTTTGAAAAATATCTTTTGAACCTCTGTTTCATGTGATTGATTGTCACTTACCACCTTTCTTTTGCATTTCTTCCAGCTGGATTTTGATCTCCTGAACTGTCTGGGTGTAATAAAGTCAAAAGATCAATGTGTATGACTGTTCCATGAATTTTGTGATTAGAAATCATTTATTCACATTGCTGTTTACTTTGCGATAGCTTGGTTTTTGCATATAATTGCTGCATTTAGGATGCATTGTTTGCTGGTGAAGGGAATTTGTTTTCATATTTTGTGACTCTTTAATAATGTGTATTACACTCCAGATGGACATGTTAAGATTGAATAGGCAACCATTACAGAGATGGTAAACAACAAAAGAGAACATGACTATTTTACTGTATAGGCTGGTGACCAATCTTCTTCTGCTTCTTATGCAATCTAGGAGTACATGTTTACACCTATTAGAATTATATTTACTATTTAATTAATGCTCAACTAGTTAGTAGTTCCTATTTTCTTGCTTCCGTTGATTATGGAAACATTACGTTTCCCTCTCTTTGTAATCTATATGTACTCTTTTACCTTTTGTAAATAATCATTCAATTATTTGAAATCAATCTGCTCTTGCATCTTGTTCAGCGCGCGATCTCTCACCAATTTGAGCCATGCGATTCCTCACCAGTCTGTGCGCGCGCATTTTTGAAGATTTTTTGGGCCGTTTTTTTCAGAAATTTTTGGGCTTGTTTTGTTAACCAATTTCTCATATTTCTTGTGCTGAGTTTTTCTTTTGGCCTCTGCTTGAGATTTTGCAAAGAATCTGAACGGGATTTTTTTGTCTTTCTGAGACGTGATCTTCTGAAAATTGTGATTTTCAGATCTGATTAGGGTTTTGGCAATAAAACCTCTGATTCCAGTCGATTTTTTTGGGTTTGTTGAAATCATGCCTTGAAATTTGTGCTGACAAATTTGTCTTGATTTTTGTGCTAGAAATTGCCTCAGCACATTGAAATTTGTACCTTGGAATTCGTGCCATCAGTACTTCAGTTTTTTTTTGTACCTAGGGTTTTGTGTTTTCAATTTGTAAAATTCTTCTTTGTGCTTCGAAATTCGTGTTTGGATTTCTTCTTGGGTTCATGGCGTGTTGTCTCGAATTTTGTGCCGTATATTTGCTTGCATCATCTTTGTTTTTTCGTGCCTCGAAGAACGTGAAGCATGGCCTCTTTGACCAACATCATGTTGGACAATAGTCAGAAGTTCAATGGTTGCAACTACAACACATGGAAGTAGCATATGATGATGATATTTGAGTATTGATGTCTTGACTAGATTGTTTTGGGCACCATGACACGACCTCTCACAGTTGATAAGGATCAGGTGAAGTTTGATGAGTAGAATCGGGAAGCTGTTATGCTCATTAAGTTATCAGTCACTGATGACCAGTTACCTCAGGTTCCTTCAGGTAAATCAAAGAAGGAGATTTGGGATCTTTTGAAAGATCTTCATGAGACTTCCGACAAAAGTCGTGCGTTCTTTTTGAAGAACATGTTTTCCATCATCATGGATGAGAATACACCTCTGCAAGCACACTTGACCAAGATCAAGGACATTCGAGATAAGCTCGAGGCTATTGGTCGGAAGATGGAGGAAGAAGATATTGTGGTGATCACTCTGAAGAGTTTACCACATCCGTATGAGCACTTTATTGAGATGCTCAACATTATAGCAACTAATGTTGACTTGACGTTTCCAGATCTCTGCAACAAACTTCTACAGCAGGATTGTTGGAAACAATAGTTTGGTACTAGTGCCACTTCATCCTCTTTAGTACAGGCATTCCCTGCAAAGACATTTCAGAAGAATAAGGGCAAGCCTTCGTCCTTTCAGCAGCACAATCAGGGGCAATCTTTGTAAATTTTAGTGAACAGATTATATGCACAGAAAATTAATTCAAAATGAGACACAATAACATAGCAGATACCCTGGGAAAACCCTCCTCTTGAGGGAGAAAAACCCAGCAACAAAAGTTCTCTCTTATAAAAATAATGGCAACAATTCTCTTTACAATGAGGCCAATCACAAGGCCAATATTCAACTCCTATACCAGATGCAATAACAGATGAAGATCTGCACTTCCTTGGACTGCTAAATCTGCCCTTAAGAAATTCGCACTTCTGCTCTTGAAGAAATTCGCACCTTAATGAGAGAATGAATAGAACTTGCTTGATCACAAATAGAGGAAGGTGACCTAGTATATATACAAATGAGAGAGGTCGCACCTCTTCATATGCATGGTCGGCCAAGTTACAAAATAATAATAATTACAAATAATAAATATTATTTAGGAAGAGTCGGCCTCAAGAGAAATTATAATGTTGCCAAGAGAAGCGCCCATCTTTAATAAATGACTCATATAAATAAATAGCCGATAGGCTACATTTATTTATGTCTTCACTCGTGGCTGGAAGGATGAACCCGAAGCTGTCATATCATTAACACTCCCTCTCAGCTAGGGAGAGAACTTCCAGCTGCTCAAGACAAATCACCTCAACATGATGCCCACCACATTGGCTACAACCAGATGTGAAAAGAAGAATATCACCTCAACGTGATATTAGATACGTGATATTAGATATCGCCTCAATACGATATCAACCATAATATGGTAAGTACAAGTGTTCATCACTTGTGTGATGTTGTCACCTCAACGTGACTTTCACCATGACTCTCTCAGAGGGTGAAACACAAGTACAACATATGTCATGGAGTCTCACACATGACATCCACCATGACTCGGCTCAGAGGGTGGAAACAAGGGCTTTCACCTCAAATTCCTCCGTCTTAGAGGAAAATGCATTAACAAGGGCTTGCACCTCAAATTCTTCCGTCTCAGAAAAAATGCATTAACAAGGGCTTGCACCTCAAATTCTTCCGTCTCAAGAAAATGCATTAACAAGGGCTTGCACCTCAAATTCTTCCGTCTCGGAAAATGCATTAACAAGGCTCACGATCTGAGACTCTTGCTCATCAAGGCTGGATTCTCCACCATACCAAGCTTATCTGAAGTACACAAACTTTATCCGAGAGGCTTGGTGAGAATATTGCCGCTGCTCATCGATCGATGTACCTCTCGATTTACCATATAGTGGTACTTGATCTCAACATGCTTGGTCATGAAACACGGGATTAGAAGCTTCACAACTCGATTATCACAATGAATGATAGTAGGCTCCATTGATTGTCCAAACAATCCGCAAGGAGCTTATGAAGCCACTGGCCGAAGTTTCCATACAAAGCTGCAATGTACTCCTCCTACTACTCTTCTGGGAACTGGCGGGTGCGTGCTCAAAGGAAGCTTTCGATCTCGCCCTGCATGTAACTACCATGTAAAGTGCATCGAAGTATACCTCAACCCATATCCAAACGTGCCACGCAAGTATCTCAGGATATGTTTAGCTGCAACAAGATGTATCTGTCTCGGATCACACATAAACTAGCTAAGTGCACTCACTGCATAGCAAATATCAGGTCTAGTGTTAACTAGATACATCAAGGATCCAATCAGCTGTCTGTACAATGTAGGATCCACCAAATCTGAACTAGCTGCAGCCTCCTTCAATTTATGTAGATTGGTCTCCATAGGTGTAGACATGGATTTGCAATCCATCATGCCGAATCTCTTAAGTATATCGATGGTGTACTTTCCTTGATTTAGAATCATCTCATCTGGTTTCTGCCAGACTTCTAATCCAAGGAAGTAATGCATGAGCCCAAGGTCCTTCATCTCAAATTCCGAAGTCAACTCCTTACAGTCAAGAATCAGGTGATCTTCTCCAGTAAGGATCATATCGTCAACATATAAAACCAAAATTAATGTATCACCATTGATTACCTTGAAGTAGAGATTTGAATCAGCATCATTCTTTAAGAAGCCCAAACTTGACAAGTACCGATCAATCCTTTCGTACCATGCACGAGGAGCCTGCTTAAGACCATACAAGGCCTTCTTTAGCTTGCAAACATGTGACTCCTTCTCATGAACCTCAAATCCATCAGGTTGCTCTATATAAACCTCCTCCTCAATTACTCCATTGAGAAAGGCTGTCTTCACGTCCATCTGGTGAATCTTCCATCCTCTAGATGCAGCAATAGCAATGATGGTTCTGACAGAAGTATAGCAAGCAACAGGAGCAAATGTTTCTTCGTAATCAACTCCCTCTTTCTGAGAAAACCCGTGAGCTACAAATCTTGCCTTGTACTTCTCAATGCTTCCATTTGCAGCATGTTTAATCTTGAATAGCCATTTAGAAGATACCACAGACTTGCCCTCGGGTCTAGGAACAATATCCCAAACATCATTCTTAAGAATTGACTGATACTCCTCTGTCATAGCATCTTTCCAAACCTGATGACTAGATGCTTCCTCAACATAGGTAGGCTCGGATTCTATAATCTGACTCATCAAGGCAACATAACTGGAGAACTTATGTGGCCTTTTGCTTTCTCTGAATGTGCCTCTAGGAGTTGCAAAGCTTTCGGCCTCTTGCATAGTGCGACTGGCCCATAGAGGTCTCTTTCTCCCAATAACAATGTCAGTAGGCCCATCAGTAGGTTCCAAGGGTTCAACAGGATCAATATCTTCTTTTGGTTCTGAAGTCTCCCTCTGAATCTCAGGAGTATGGTCAACTTCCATATCCTGAGGAGACTCTTCATTATCAATCTCCATATGAATCCCCCTGGATCTTCTGAATGCAACATCTTCCTCGAATGTGACATCCCTACGATCTCTATCATCTTCTGACCTGGAATGTAAATTCTGTAGGCTTTTGATGTCTCACTGTAACTCACAAATATTCCCTTCTTGCCAGAAGGCTCCAACTTGGTTCTCTTTTCCTTGGGAACATGAATATAGACAGGACATCCAAAGATCCTCAAATGACTAACAGGCTTCTTCCCCAAAGGCTTTTGAGTCATATTCTCCAAGATCTTATGAGGACTTATACATTTATAACCCGCTGTCCGCCCTTATAGGAAGGTTTGCAAATCTTGATCATGGATCATGGCCTGCGCTTCCACATCGTTCTTTCTTTCGCAACACCGTTTTGGAGGATTATAGGAACACAAAACTCCCCTTAATCCCTGCATCAATACAAAAATTCCGAAAACTACCAGAGGTGTATTCTCCACCATTGTCAGATCTGAGGACCTTAATTCTTTTACCAGAAAGATTTTCTACCAAAGCTTTAAACTCTTTAAACCTATCCAACACTTCCTCAGACTCTTTAGATTTCAAAAAATAAATCCAAGTCTTCCTAGAGTGGTCATCAATAAACAAAACATAATACAAGAATCCACTCGAAGACGAAATAGACATAGGACCACATAAATCAGAATGAATAAGATCTAAAATACACTTAGATCTATTTTCTCTACTATGAAAAGGGGCTTTTATATTCTTACCCAATGCGCAGCCCTTGCAAGTACCTTCGTGCTCCTGGTTGAATTTAGGAAGGCCCGTCACCATCTTCTCCATGATAGGTAAGGCTCGGAAGTGTAAGTGAGCCAATCTCCGATGCCAAAGATCGCAAAGACTTGAAGAGTCATGAACCAAAGCTTGTAAAGAACGTGTGCAAACCTTGTAAAGGTTTTCATGTCTAACTCCAATTACTTGAGCATCCTTGAAACTAGAGTTCTCCATCCATACTAGAACTTTGCCTTTGGAGAAGGCAACTTGATATCCTTTATCTTCCAATGCTGAAATAGAAATAAGATTGCGCTTGATTCCGGGAACATAAAGAACATTACCCAATTGAAGTGATATGCCGGAATCCAAATGAAGTGTGGAGGTCCCAATTCCTTTCACGGAGTAGCTAGCATCATCTCCAATGATGATTTGTTCAGAAGACTCCTTTTCCACCAAACTTGATAAGTGCTCCTTAAAGCCGGTAATGTGATGAGAAGCACCACTGTCGATTATCCAAGTATTGGTTTCAGAAGGTATACTGCTTGATAATGCCGAATAGAACAAATATTCACTTGAATCCTTTTGAGGAGAGGCATCATCAACATCTGCAACGGTGACCTGTTGCTTAGGTCTAGTTGGACAATACTTGGCGAAGTGCCCAAACTTATCACACTTAAAACATTGAATCTTGGACATATCCCTCTTCTTCATAAATGGAGGTGCATCATCATTTCCTTTGTCCCGATTCCTCTTGAAGAATCCTTTCCTTCCATCTTGTCCTTTCTTCTTTGATGCATGAGCGGCGAGAACATGAATGTCTTCATTCTTTGAACTTTGACCAACGCCTCTTGCCATCAACCTTGATTCCTCTTGAATGCAATCTGATCTTAGGCAATCAAACTTAGGCAATTTCGATCTTGCACTGATTCCCTGAATATAAGATTCCCAAGACAAAGGTAGACCATTGAGTGCAAGCATAGTTAGGTCTTTGTCATCAACCATATGCCCTATTGTCGAGAGCTGATCTCTCAAATCTGCAATCCTCATAAAGTATGCAATTACTGATTCACCTTTTGACATCTTCATATGATGAAGTTGTTGCTTTAGTGCAAGCGCTCGACTGGTATTGTTGATTTCGTACATCTCTTCCAAGGTCTTGAGCATATCTCTCGCTGTCTTCAACTTAGAGATGATAGGAACAATGTGATCCTTTACAGAATCAACCAATATCTTCATTGCTTTAATGTCTTTCTTCAGCCACTGCAACTTTTCTTCTTCCTCCTCAGGGGAAATGCTAGACTCCACGAACTCACCCAAGTCATTTTCACGCAAGGTAAGCATGATCCTGAATCTCCATGATGTGAAGTTGGATGCACCTTCGAGTCTATCCTCAACCTTCAAACCATTCACCATCTTGATTAAGTGAACAATAGGGTATGCTGATTAGCAATAATCTGATCACAATCCTTTCAAACCCGCTCTGATACCATGTAAATTTTAGTGAACAAATTATATGCACAGAAAATTAATTCAAAATCAGACACAATAACACATTAGATACCCTGGGAAAACCCTCCTCTTGAGGGAGAAAAACCTAGCAACAAAAGTTCTCTCTTATAAAAATAATGGCAACAATTCTCTTTACAATGAGGCCAATCACAAGGCCAATATTCAGCACCTATACCAGATGCAATAACAGATGAAGATCTGCACTTCCTTGGACTGCTAAATCTGCCCTTAAGAAATTCGCATTTCTGCTCTTGAAGAAATTCGCACTTCTGCTCTTGAAGAAATTCGCACCTTAATGAGAGAATGAATAGAACTTGCTTGATCACAAATAGAGGAAGGTGACCTAGTATATACACAAATGAGAGAGGTCGCACCTCTTCATATGCAAGGTCGGCCAAGTTACAAAATAATAATAATTACAAATAATAAATATAATTTAGGAAGAGTCGGCCTCAAGAGAAATTATAATGTTGCCAAGAGAAGCGCCCATCTTTAATAAATGACTCATATAAATAAATAGCCGATAGGCTACATTTATTTATGTCTTCACTCGTGGCTGGAAGGATGAACCCGAAGCTGTCATATCATTAACAATCTTTAGATTCTTCAAAGTCAAAGAATATTCAGTGCAATTATTGTCACAAGTTTGGCCACACGAAGAAGGATTGCTGAAACGCTTGGCCTCTGAACAAGGAAAGCAAAGAGAGTACACTGAAAGCACATGTGGCGGAGCACACTGAGCAAAAGGAGTCTGCCTTCTTTGTATTCATGGCAAAGAGTCCTACAGATCCTGTAAACACTTTTGCTTGGTGCATTGACTTTGGTGCCTCACGCCATTTCACGCATCGCCGAGATTGGTTCATTAAGTACACACCTTTCAGAGATTCAGTTATCTTTGGAGGAGGCGAAGAGTATACTGTTGTCGGAAAGGGCAACGTTCAGATTCAGTCTGGTGGGAGAAATTTGATATTTCTTGATGTATACTTTGTACCTGGCATGGAGTTGAACTTACTTTCTGTAAGTCAGCTTATGACTCACTCTCCTCAGTTGGACATCATATTTAGTATGCATACATGTAGTATTGTTGACAGAGAGACACGGACTATAGTCATTCAGGGACTTGAGGATCATGGTCTTTATAGACTTGTTGATTTTGGTGATTCTCAAGAGCACATTATGGCAGCCAAGAGCACTTCTATCAGCAATCTTTGGCATCAACATTATGGGCACCTGAACATGCACTATCTCTCTCAGTTATCACGAGATGATCTCGTTGGTGGCCTACCTGTGATTCAAACTCAAATTCATGGAGTTTGTGAACCTTGTCAGGCTGGAAAGTAACATCAGACTCCTTTCTCCGATGGCGATTCATGGCGGGCTTCAAGTGTTTTAGAGTTGGTCCATGCTGATGTATGTGGTCCGATGCACACACCTTCCGTTACTAGATCCAGGTATTTTTTGCTTTTTGTTGATGATTTCAGCAGAAAGATGTGGATATATTTTTTGAAGCTTAAATCAAAGGTGTTTAGCATATTTCAGCAGTTTCAGGCCTTGGTGGAAAAAGAGTCTGGTTCTTCTATTATTACTCTTTGGTTTGATAATGGGGGGGAATTTTGTTCCAAAGATTTCTCTACATTCTGTGCTACACATGGCATAAAGCGCCAATTCACCACACCTTACAACCCTCAACAGAATGGTGTAGTCGAGCATCACAATCACACCATTATTGAAATGGCACTTCTATGTTGGAGCATAGACATGTTCCTAAGAAGTTCTAGGTTGAAGCAGTGTATACTGCTGTTTATCTTCTAAACAAATCTCCTACTTATGCCATGAAGAAGATGACTCTTGAAGAAGCCTGGTCTGGACATAAGCCGAACATTAGTCACTTGAAGGTTTTTAGCTCCACTGCTCATGTTTGGATTCTTGCTACTCAGCGCACTAAGTTGGATTCCAAGAACTAGAAACTCATGTTTACAGGTTATAGTGAGAACCATAAGGCATACAGACTGATAGATGTAGACACTGATCCTCTAATCTTCAGTCGTGATGTCGTGGTTGATGAGAATTGTGGGCTCTTCTACCAGTCTTCTCTTGTTTGTTCTAATCCAGTAGAGGTTGTTCCTCTTGATTCCGATATTGGTTCATCTACTCTTTGGCCTAAATGGTGGGCTTCGACGATTGGTGCTCTTCATGATGTTGAGTTACTAGAGGGTAGATCTACTCGGAATAAGAGCAAACAATAGAATACAGTGAATTTTGCTCTTATGGCCAACCTTCATAGCATTTCGGAGCTTCAGACATATACAGAGGCTAAAGGAACACCTGAGTGGGAACAGGCTATGACAACTGAACATCATAGTCTCGTGCAGGATCACACTTGGGAGCTTTCAGATCTTCCGCATGGGAAGAAACCCATAGGTTGCAAATGGGTTTATAAGGTTAAGTATAAGGCTGATGCAACCCTTGATAAATACAAGGCTAGGTTGGTAGCCAAAGGGTTTTCACAACAAGAGGGCATTGACTATGAGGAGACTTTTTCTCCTACAACCAAAATGAGTACCATTCGGCTTGTCCTCTTGATAGCAGCTTAGTTTGGATGGAAAGTACATCAAATGGACGTAAAGAGTGCCTTCCTCAATGGTAATTTGTAGGAAGAAGTTTACAGGACGCAACCTCCTGGTTTCAAGGTTGCTGGTAAAGAACACCAGGTATGCAAACTGGTGAAAGCACTCTACGACCTTAAGTAGGCACCACGGGCTTGGTACATGAAGATTGATCAGTACGTTATTGATCATGGCCTTCAACGAAGTCCTTCTGACTCTAATCTGTATGTTAGTCGGACTGGTAATGATATCTTGTTCCTAGTTGTCTATGTTGATGACTTAAATCAAGTTACCGTTCGGTTCTGGGATTGTTCAGATAAACCGCACGAGTAACCGCAAAATTTTTTAAGGGGGACTCCTCCATGGGCCGTGTATATATATATATATATAAAAATCATTTCATAGTATGATAGCTTGATCATTTCAATGCCAATGCAAAGATAAATATTAACCAATGATAGTTGAAATTATCAATAAATTGGAATTACAAATGTTAAACATTGAAAAGAACATGCAACATTGTTCATGCTCATCAATCTCATGTCAGAAATGACTTGGATTTTGAGTGGCTCACTTCACATCTTCATTGAACCCAAAGCGGAACATTGTGATTGTCATCAATGTCACCCACATCATCCATAGGCTCTTTGACCTTGGCACTTCCTAAGATCCAAAGCCCTCCCACCTCCAGTACGATGGATTTGTGAAAATCGTGTTTATTCTCCAAATAAGAGGATTGCGATACCTTTCCATCCAATTTTGATTTTTGACTTTTGGCTTCACCATCCGTCCCACCCACTGAACTTTAGACTATCTTGCCAATGTTGCAATCTATCGTCTTCTTTTTTTTGTAAATTCATTCTATTATTTGAAAAACTGCCTTGCATCATAACACCCTAGTATGGTTTGTACATAAAAATCATAGCCATATATGGTTGCTTGCATCCTATACGATTAGATTATTTTACAAGTTTCAAATGATGCCTTGCAGCTATTTTTCTCTCTAATTTATTGCTTTGGAAACTCCATTCACAAGTCCATTTGGCAAAGTGAATTTTCACCTTCCATCACAGAAAATGTGTTCATTCTTGTGATATTCATTTTTATTATTCTCAGTGGGAACCGATCAAACTTTCATCTGCAAAGGAGATGGAATTATGCAATGATATTAGATCACCCTACATGCTGATATATGTACAACCAAAATAACATTTGTCAATGAAAATTCTAATCACAAGGCAATTTAAATGAATATAAGACTTTTTTAAACCTAACTGTAGCAAAAACATATAATGACACCATTAACCCTTGAAGCAGTATGATATTGCTGGTTTTAGGATAAGTGGATGGTAATAATCACATAAATAATAAATTTTGTAAATAGTAAAGAAAAAATTTGGCTTCAGGCAGTCTCACCATAAAGTTTTCCAATTGGATGATGGCTGATGATATGAGTCCAATTTCTATTCTTTTGCACTCGCATGTAGAACCAATACAAGCACAATGTCTAAACCTTGGTGGCATGAATAAATAGTGTGACCGCAAAATTGTGCCTCACCACACTAGTCAAAGACCCTCGTAGTACTGAAAATGCATTGTCCGTTAAGGGAAAAAACAACAAGGTACACTTCATTATATTTGTCAACTAGACCACATTGTATTGGCATTTTATACCAATTGCCCATTAAGTTGATTTACTCAAAATACTGCTATTATAGGACAGGCAATAACCACATCATTATCTGGCTTTTAATCTGAGGCGCATCTGAAACATGTTTAAATTTTATATTTGAAGAATTTATCAATTGAAATGCTCAATTACCACTGTGCAACAAGTGTTGCTTTACTTTTTTTTGTTTTTTTTCTAATTAGGTTTCATGGCTTTATTACTGTAGAAATACTGAACAATACTTTTATCATTTAAAGAAAATGCTCTAGTTTTGCTGATCATCTGCATTGAAGAAACATCCTATTTCTGCCTTGAATACTTGAATAATCAGTACAATCTCTTGCGGGTGGTAAGCGTCTCCTTCAAATGACAATCACTTTCTTGCTCCCTTCAATAATGCTAAGATGATGACACATAAACTTAATATGGAGAGTTAGCAAAATGCAAAAAGAGGTAAAAATAAGAAACTTGTGCATGTTTTAGTCGTTAAAATGCCCCATATTTGGGTCGTTTTAGGGTTTTGTAGCAAAATAGAAATAAAAAAATTGCTTTTTATTCACTTTTGGGCCCACTTTTGAAGTGCTGGGCCGTGGGTTCGCAGGGGTTCGCCATGGTGGGTAGTACCTAAACGCCACGGACGGGCTCAGAAGGTTCGGGCCACAGGATCGCCTTTGCTTTGGGTTCGCCTGCGCTGGGCTATTTTTAGGGAATAACCCATTGTGCTTTTCGTTCCCGCAAGGCTTTTTCTATTCACACAGAGAACTGTGGGTGCATCCTAACACCCAAGTTCGAGGTTCGTGGGTACCAATCCGCAACATGTACCTTAAATTCACATCGGGTGCTTCAGACTATCCGACGAGGAGATCAAACATAATCTTAGTCAATCATTTGACATGACAGAATTGGGACTCCTCCATTATTGCCTCGGTATAGAGGTTTGGCAGTCTACTGGCAGTACCTTCATTTCATAGTCGAAGTATGCCAAGAGCTTGTTGGAAAAGTTTCAGATGACAGATTGCAAACCGACATCTACACCTATGGAGTGAGGGGTGAAGTTATTAGCTCAGTTGGATTCACTTGTGTAGAACGAATTAGAATTCAAGCAACTTGTGGGCAGCCTCATCTATCTCGCTGCCACTAGACCTGACCTTAGCTTTGCAGTGAGCTACATCTCTCGCTTCATGTCAGCCCCTAAAGCTGAACATTGGGTTGTAGTGAAGCGTGTGCTGAGATATGTGAAAGGCACTTCTGACCTTGGCATTTTATATGGGAGGTGCAAAGATCCAAAGCTGATTGGTTATACAGACTCAGATTGGGTAGGTTCTGTTGATGACAAAAAGTCTACTTTAGGGAATGTATGCAGTTTGGGTACAGGTGTAGTTACATGGACTAGTAAGAAGCAACAGGCAGTGGCTCTCTCCTCGACCGAAGCAAAATATCGAGGAGTTGTTAAAGTAGTTTGTGAGGCAATTTGGCTTCGAAGGATGCTCACCGACATGCAAATGTCTCAAGTAGGACCTTCCCCTTATATTGCGACAATCAAGGGGTGCTGAAACTTACCAAGAATCCAGTCTTCCATGAACTGACAAAGCAAGCATGTTGATCTTCATTGTCACTTCATTCGCCAGCTTGTCGAAGACGGATCCATAACATTGTAGTATGTTTTAGACAGAGGATTAGACTGCAGATACTCTCACCAAGTCTTTGAGCTCGGATAAGTTTGTTAGATTTAGGGGGCATCTTAGTGTAGTTGATAGATTGAGCATTAAGGGAGGGTATTAGAATTATATTTACCATTTAATTAATGCTCAACTAGTTAGTAGTTCCTATTTTCTTGCTTCTGTTGATTATGGAAACATTATGTTTCCCTCTCTTTGTAATCTATATGTACTCTTTTACCTTTTGTAAATAATCATTCGATTATTTGAAATCAATCTGCTCTTGCATCTTAATAACACCCTAGTATTGTTTGTACATATAAAATCATGTAATGCCATATATGGCATTGCTTGCATCCTATGCTTACTATATTATTTTACAAGTTTTCTAAATGTTGCCTTTTGCAGCTATTTTTTCATGCTATATGCTTATGGTGCTTTGGAAACTCATTCACAAGTAGCTTTTGGCTTAAGTGAATTGGCTTCATTCTTTTCCATCACAGAAAATGCTGTTCTTTTCTTGTGTAATTCATTATTTATTATTCTCTAGTGGAAAGAGAACATAACTTTTCATCTGCAAGAGGAGAGAGGAATTATGCAAATGATATTAGAATCACCCTACATGCTGACAAGTATGTACAACCTTAAACAAACAGCAAGTATAAGGGAAATATTGGAATCATTGAGGCAATTTAAATGCAAGAATAAGGACTTTTTATAAACCTAACTGCAAGCTAGAAAACTCTATAATGCCCACCATTAACCCTTGAAGCAGAATGATGCCTGTGGTTTAAAGGATAAGTGGATGGACATTAATCATGCTAAATAATGGATTTTGTAATTTATGTATGAGAAATCACTTGGCTATAGAGGCAGTAGCCACCATATTAACTTTCCATGAGGGATGATGTGCTGATGATATGAGTTCCAATGAAAAACTTTGTTTGCACAAAATGTGTAGAAACTGAATATAGGGCACAAGAAAAGAAACCTTGGTGGCATGAAGTAAATAGTGTGACCGCAAAAATTGAAGACTCAGCCACAGCTGTCAATGGATGCAAAATACCTACTGATAAATGCAGCAAAACATTAAGAGAAACAATGAAACAAGGACTCACTTCTTTATCTTTTGAGAAACTAACCTGCATTGTATATGGCATTTTAATACCAATTGATTATTAAGTTTGACCAGAGACATCTATACTGTAGTACATAGGATAAGGATGCTAACCACATCATTATCTGAGCTGTTTAATCTGAGGCGCTGACTGTACATGATTTATAATTTTATAGTTTTATTACATGTTAGAAATTGCGAATGCTCAATTACAAACTGTGAAACATAGCTGTTGCTTTACATTTTTTTTTTTTTTTTTCTAATTTAGGTTTCATGGCTCCATTACTTGTAGAAATACTGAACATGTACTTATTATGGATGTTAAAGAAAATGCTCTAGTATTTGCTGATGTGCCTGTCATTGACTAAAACATCCTGTTTTCTGTTTTAGGAATACTTGAATAATCCAGTACAAGTAAAGGTGGGAAAGGTAAGCAGTCCCACAGCAAATGTTTGCCAGACCTTAGAGAAGGTTACTGACGGAGAAAAGGTATAAATGACTTTTTTTTGAGAAAAAATAACTTTAATTTCTTGCTTTTATACAATGTACCTATTCGTGGGCTTTTGGGAAAGTTCTTTTCATATTTTGTGATTGACTTCATGAGAGACAAATGCTGATAAACCTATCCAAAGAGATGTTATGCTAACATAAACTTAAATGCAGCAAAGACAACACTCTGTATTAACAAGAGATTTTATGTTAGGAATCCTTTTTAGAAAAAAAATGCAGCAAAGACAACACTCTGTATTAACTCAACTGCTCACTATACGATAAGATATTTCTCACTTGTGCTTAACCCTAATCCATGTTTGAGTACTGTTGTGACCTTTTCACACATCGCCCCATTACAAATGGGGACCCCCAGTAGTTTGCTAGTTTTTAGGGTTTTGCCTTCGCACAACAGTTTCATGAGGTCATCATTTTAAGAGTTTCAAGTCAGTCCTTTTGAGAGTCATCCAAGCCAAGTTGATAATCCATGCTTGAATTAGTACCTAAACGTCACGGAAGGGCTCAGAAGGTTCGGGAGACGAGGATCGCCTTTGCTTTGGGCCAATTCTGACACTTCCTACTTTTTAGGGAATCTGCTTTTTTGCTTTTTCGGTTCCCTATTTTTTAGGGATTTTGCTTTTTCTATTTTTAGAAAGTCAACCCTGGTTAGATAAGTGAACATTTCCATTTTTAGAACCAAAAATCAGCCAAAAAAAAAAAAATCACTGAAAAATCAAAGTAAAAATAGAAAAACCAAGCAGAAAAGCATAGAAAAGCATGGAAAAGCAAGATAAAGAATCTGGAAAAATCAGTTGAAAATCATGAGAATATCACCCAAAAATCAACCCAAAGGCATGAAATTTGTGGAAAATTTGCCTAAGTCTGGAGAAAATTCGCCTAAGCTTTGAGGATGAGAAAATGACAAGCATCTTGGCAAGTCTGCCCTTGCCTTGATGAGAGAATGTCAAGCTATCAAGGAAGTCCGCCATACCTTGGATGAGGCAATGGCAAGAACATCTTGAAGTTTGCCCCCAACATGGCAAAGAGGCAAGGAAGTCCGCCCACCTCAAGGAGAATTGGCAAGACCTCTTGGAAGTCCACCCTAGCCTAGAGCAAGGAGAAAATTCGAAATTTGGCTAAGTATGGGAAGAAAGAGATAAAGAAAAGTCCGTTATCAGGTGGAGATAAATGAGGGACGTCAAAGCTAACATGAAGTCCGCCCTTGCCTTGATAAAAAAATGGAAAGACATTGATGAAGTCCGCCCCACCATGGAAAGAAGTTGATAAAGTCTGCCTAACCTAGGAGAGGAGAGAAAATTCAAACTTTGTCTAAGTCTAGAGGTCTAAGGAGAGGGAAAATCGAAAATGACTAAATATTTGAAGGAGAAAATCGAAAATTTGCCTAAGTATGGATACCTAGGGAAAAATTTGTGAAGTTGGCTAAGTGCATAGAGGAAAATACATATGGCAAAGAGGTTAGAAAGTCCGCCCTAGGCCAAAAAGGTTGAAAAATTGTCTAAGTGTCATGGAAATTTTCCTAGGAAAGACGTCCAAACACATGCTAAAATCCAACTTTGCCTGGAGAAGATCATTCAAGAAGAGGAAAATTCGATTTCGGTAGAGAAAATATGCCTGGCACAATTTGAAGTTCGCCATGGCAGAGGAAAATAAAGATCTGGCTTAATATTTGTTGGCAAGATGGCTAAAAATTCAACTTGGCTAGACGGAAAGTGAAATAACTTGGAAAATAAATATTTAGCCAAGGATAAAATTAAAATAGCCATGGGTCAAAATTGAACGGGTTGGAAATAATTTAAATATTTTAATACTTTGGATAATTTATTTCCGACACTTAGAAATATAAAATGCCTCGGACAAAGGTAAAATTCGCCAGAGATGTTTTGGAAGTAAAATTCATGGATGAAAATAAATTATGCCAGAAAACGAGAAAATCCATGAGTAAAATCAAAACTTGGAAAAATCGAATTTAATTTAATCGGACATTTAATATTTTTTCCAAAATATTGAAAATAAAAGATAAACATCTAGCAAAAAATCGAATTTTGGAAAATCAAAGGGATTTGCCTGGATAAGCTCGCCATGGAATTTTTTCGAAAAAGAATGGAAACTTGCTTGATTGAAGAGAAGAAAACAAATCGAAATCGAGAGAAAAAGATGCAGTTGCTAAAACAAATCGAGTTCTTCAGCATTATAATGAGTTTCAACAACTCATTTTTCACAGACTCAGCTGAAGAGAAGTCAATCTCTCGAAGTTGCAAGAAAGTTGAAGAAAGTTCGATTCTTCTGCAGGCAAGGTTGATTTTCTCATAGGAAAGAGTAATTTTTATTCTGAGGAAGTAATTTCTTGGTGAAGTAAAAGAATTTCTTGGCTGAAAGTCGAACTTCTCAGCGAGTTGGCACACTTTGTCATTGGATTTTTGATTAAATTCTCGAAATCTGAATTTTATTTGCAGCCAAAAGATTTTTCCTGAGGTTTGGAGTTTGGTTGGCTAAATTCATCAATTTTTTTCCATCTTTTTTTAAATTTCTGGCTAAGTTCTGGCAAAATCTCAAGCAAATTTATTTACTTTCAGCTTGCTTTTTCGCAGAAATCTAATCTTTTAATAAGCTGAAAGTAAAATTTTCGAATAAAAGGCACGGGAATAAATTATATTTTAAAGTCTCCGTATTAATGTTAATGTTTTTACTGTAGGTTAATGACCACGGCATGAGAATCATTCAAGAAGGTGCCGATGAAGTTTGCCAGTAAAGGGGTACAGTGAGAGTCGAAGATCAATTCAAAATGGAAAAATGTTGCAAACACTGATCTTGGACATGTAGACTTTGTGGAGTTTAAAAAGAGGGTATATGGACATGTTGGGTTACCAACACCAATTGGCAGACGGATGGTAAGAAATGGAATTTTCCAAGCAGTCGGATTCCTTCCTGCAATAGAATGTGCCGAGTTAATGGTAGAATGCGCCATTCGTTATGATGTGCAGGAGAGACAAATTGTGGCACCTGACGGAAGGATTCTATCTCACCTTGGCGAAGTGGCAATCTAGGAGGCGTTTGGCACCCAACACATCACTAGACCATTTATAAGACCAAGGAGGACGCCAAGAGATTATATGATAGCTAGTTTGAATTGTGCGCCACAAATATTAATAAATCATGGCTAGAGAAGCCTAGACCATCCACAAAGAAAATGCCTAAGAAGTTGCGTCAGACAGACTTCAAGGAGGATTATGGAGATATCATTTTGATGTTGAACAGGATAGCCGACAATCCACAAGGCACATATTTTGAGACATGGATGTATTATTTTATAGATGAAATCACTTCCGGCGTGAGGATGTTCAATTGGTCCCGAATGATAAGCGACAATCTCCATGAGCAGTTAGTCAATCTTGAGAAGACCAAGTCTTTCCACATGAGCTCATATGTTGTCTATTTGTTGGCCACAACGTACAGATACTCAGGACTTATATGCAAAGGCAAAGTTGGTAATGGCGAGAATGAACTCAAGTCTTATGACTGCTACCCGCAACTTCAACTCAGGGAGAAATCTCATTTCAGGCGGGTGCACGATGCTTTCCTTATGTATATCACAAGAATACTTCAAGGAGGAACGCACTAGAGGCTAAGTCACGAAGCAAAGAGTTTGATCAATAGGTATGGATCTTGGTTTATCCAGTTTCCAAAATTTACATATGTTGGGATCCAGGAATTCACTAGAAGTCCTTATAAGCTTCCTATCTATCCTACTAATCGGACGATTTTGCTGGAAGTCCTAAGACAACTGGAAGAGTACCAAAACATCCAGAGGCCAAGTAAGAAGGCGGCTATTACTTTCGCATTTTTTATTGGGAATATGTTGGAGTCCTATCCGTCGGCACAAGCAGCCGAGAGCGCTAGGCTAGAAATCCATTGGTACCCATTCACAGCTTATCGGTCCAAGGCCAATTTTGACCCTCATCATCACATTCGGACCGTGGATGGGAAGAGATACAAACACAGAGTAGACTTGGAGGACTTTTGGGGAAATACTGTTGATGAGTATGAAGTCAGAAAGAGGTTATGGTCTAGAATGCCAGTGGTTTTGATAAGAGCAACCGAGTTTTGCCGGAGGCTCGATTAGTTGCAGGACAACGAAAATTATGTCTAGCTGAGCTTCGATGAGCGCTGGCCTCTTCCTTTCGTGAAGTGGTCAGAGCCCGAGCATTCAGACTTGGCTACGTTGATGAGACCAGTGATTAAGTATTCTCAATGGTGGGTAGACCATTAGGTCTAGGAGTTGAGGCAGAAAAGAGTGATGCTCACGTATGATTTGCTAAGCGAGACAGAGTCATACTCCTCCAATGCCGGTGCATCCCACAATGATGATTTGGTTGAGATTGGCGAGAAGAGGAAAGAAGTGGTTGCAAACATAGAGCCTGTCTAGAAAAGACAAAAGATGGAGCCATCTTGTTCCGTGGTGTCTAGAAACATTGATGAGCTGGTGGCTACTGCAGACGAATCCTTAGTTGAGATGATGAGACCTTCTGCAGTTCAGGAAAAGAACAATGAGACGATACAGTTGGATGATGATGAGCCCCCATCTCCTAGGGGCATAGAAGTGCTGGGTTCAGATAATGAAATGGAAGTCCAAAATGAGGAATTCCAAGAGGGGATGATTTCCGCCCTCAGAGGAGTTTTGGATGTACCAAGTGCAAAAAATGTTCAAGAGGAGGACAGTATTGAACAACCTACCATTCCTGACTAGTTGAAGGAGAGGATGAAGATTCAGGCACCAGTTGAGGTCCAAGAAGAGGATGATACTACGGATTTCTTGGCGAGATTAGAACAAGTTGCTACTAAGAAACTTGCCAAGAAGTTTTCCACGATTCAGAGGGACGAGGCCGGCAACCGTTTCATACAGATTGTAGTACCAACAATTGATAAAGCACAAGGTGAAATCACTCCCCAAGAATACGCCATAACCACTATAGACCTCAGCCCAACAACAAAAGGCCAAGAGGTAGAAGAACTGGATAACTCTGTCTGAATTGTCAAGGCGAGATTGGAAAAGGAAGTGGCGAAAAAGAAAGAGTATAAAAAGGAGGTCGAGTGCCTAAAGGAGTATATACGGCATTTGACCCAACCACTCAATCAGGGTGATGCAGTAGCTCCTCCTCTTCTTAATTCCTCACAGGAGATGGCCAAGGATGTGGAAGAAGGTATGGTCATGACCAAAGAAGCCAAGGACTGGATGACAAGCAAGGGCACAGAAGCGGCTTCGTTCATGGAGAGATTGATGCTTGCCTACGAACATACTTCTTCTTTCCTTTCCAGATTGGCTGACATGGCGGAAACTTGGGACAAGCTCCCAGATATTCAGGAGAGGCTCATTCCATGCCTTAGAGTACTGAAGGGCGTTCCAAAGGAAGAATTGGTCGAGGGAAAGGTGATTGCTGTGGGAGCTGCTTATGATTTTCATCATTGGTTTTGGGCATTAACGATGCGGAGCGAGGTTCTGGAGAAGGCAAAGGCAGATAGGCTCAGAGTTGAGGAGCAAGCCAAAGAAATCTAGAGGAAGATTTATATGATAGCTGCAGATGTGTTTGACAGAGAGATTGTCCGGGAAAACGACATGCAGCTGGAAAGGTTGAAGCATAAGGTTCAGGAAGTTTTCTTCTCTACTACAAGATCAATTCTGAGACAGGATTTCACAAAGGTGGCGAACCTCTTGTCCATCCAAGATGATTTTGTGAGAAAGGAAACGGATTGGGAGAACACCTTCGCTAGATGTGCTAAGGATTTGGACGGGCTTGAATTCAGGATAAGCATGCTGCCGCTAGTCACAATGGAGGAAGTCGTCACGATTGTGTCCAAATTCATCGAGCCCAATGCTACCCAGGAGGATAGAGACACCTTCCCTTGAAGATAGCTCCAACTGCCACCTCACTGCTTGTTTACTGGTTGTTAACTGATGTTATTTTGGGAAACCCTAATTAGGGTTGAGTTGTATTAATCTTGGCCGTTGATGTTGTTTTAATCTTGGCCCTTCATTTGATTCTGAAAACTCTATATAAACTTGTGATCTCTCACTTTCATTTGTGTGGAGATAGTGTATGAAATTGTTGCATTAGACTATTTCCGATAATAAAAGCTCTTATGCATGATTTGCTTTGAATCACTTTTATTGTCAAGTAGTGAGCAAGGTTGCATAGCTTCTTCTACCATAGATTAGAATTAGATTACAATTAAGTAGAATTTGCTTTGAATGTTTGTTAAGTGAATGCAAGATTTGATCGTATAGATTAAATGGTGAAATATTGCTCATACTTTCTTCAGATGGATGATTTTCATTCGATGCGTAAAGTTAGCCTGAGCTTGTGATTGTAGATGCTTAACTTCGGTCTTATTCAAGGTTTGAAAATTATAATCACACCCTTTGAAGATTGCACCCACTTTGTGTAGTTGTCCCAGGGAGGCGAAACAAAGCGTGGTTACTCGTTTCACTTGATCTTTATTGTCTCTTGAATTCCTAGGCCTAGATTAAACCCCTAAACCCTTATCCTTTTTTCCATTTTTTTTTGAGATCTAAATTGAAAGTCCCAACTGAAGAAGCCTTTAATGATAAATCCGTCTAAGTCCCGAACTTGTGAGAAATTCTTTAGCTTAAGTCCCTTTGTGTATTACCAGCATATCACAACGCCCATTGAGCTTATCCACATGTCATGACCTGACGAAAGAAACCTTGGAGTCGCCATATGATCTTCTCGCAATCTTAGCATACGCGGTGACTTTGTTCAAGAGAGGATAGAGTGTCTTTAGACATTTTATTCTGTGTTCGGTGGATGATAAAACGTACACCAACAATTACTTATAGACATATCACTGTAAGAAATAGCTATGTGTTATTTATTGTACAATGGGAATAAAACCATGGGTTTAGAAAACCACCACTTGGAGCCCAAAATGTTTTTGGGGTTGTTGCTGGCCACCCATATCCCCCAACTGAGGTGCTGCGCCAAACCCCATTATTTGTGGCAGGGTGTACAATCTATAAGGGGTGTTAAACATGCAGAGTATATAGCGCTCATACAACCAAACTCCTACTTATTGAATACTTGGCATAGGTGGCCAAGTATACATAAAAACTGCTAAGAGCAACTTTGCCATTGATTTCCTGCACTAGAAAAGCTCAAGTACTAACAGACTTCGTCAATGAGTCAACAACATTCTCAGAGGTATCAACCTTTTTGAATAATACTGTCTTGTCTTCAATCATGTCTCTCACAAAATGATATTGTAGATGAGAAATAAACAACTGCGCTAATAGAGTTTACTTTTAATTCCTATGTGTTGTTTTATGATTTATCTACTTGTAAATTTGATTTTAACTAAAGATGATCATAACAAGGTAATTTCAGATTTACCTAAAGCAGACTAAACAATTATATTCGAGGTTACATAAGAAACATGTAATGAAAGAGAGAAGGGCAAGATAAAGTGTGTTTGGAACAATTGTAGGGGTTTGAAGAAGGTTGTAGGAGACTAAAGAATTGGCTGGAGGATGTTTCAGATGTGTGCAAAGACTTTTTGGAAAGCCAGTAGATGGTTGAGTCTGGTTCTACACACTAGTGATCTCTTGGGCATGCTGGTGGCCTTCTAGGGGTGCCAGTGAACCTCTGGAGGCATAAGTGACCTTTTGGAGGTGCTAGTGTCCTTTTAGTGGCACTAGTGTCTAGAATGTGCACTTGTTACCTGTTGCATAGTTGTGTCTGATGCTTGATACAAATTTGAGAACTTGTGATGAGATTTGTGGGAAAAAGGAGTGCTATGGGGTTGTTTCTAGGATTTGTGTTAGTCAGATCCTAAGGCTGATTTAACAGCTCAAATATTGCCAATATCTCAAGTATGTGGATATCTAGGTGTAGATATATGATAAGAGGATGTGTACGGCCATGGTGGAACTCTAATGATTGTCGTCTCTATCATTTCTGTTGGTCTAGTGGCTGCACAGCCACCTCACAGCTACTGTGTAATGGCCATTTTGGCACTCTTCCTCGTTATTTCACATTCTGTACTGTGCTTCTCCATGTTACTAAACCAAAAGCAGAGTGAAAATCTGGGTTGATCACTTGGACGACAAAATGCAGAAAGAATATTAAAAAAACACTGATAAAAATATGCAGAAAAAATATTAAAAAAACACTGATAAAAATATGCAGAAAAAATATTAAAAAAAGCAGGGTCACCACAAAATCAGAAAACCCCATCAAAATTTGTCACGGGTTCACCCGGTTTTGTCTAGGATGAACCCATAGGCGAGACTGCGATTTGTCCCAGAATCTGCAGGTGTACCTAACTGGACCACAGATCTGGTTCAAACCAGACCTGGATCTGACTGCATAGTGCATGGATCTGGGAACATAGAATTTAACTTAGCAACAAGAGAGATCTCACTAAAATCAATTCCTCACTCTTGGGAATATCCCTTTGCTACCATGTGAGCTTTCTTCATTGAACTTGATTTTGAACATCCATTTGCAACCAAAGGGTTTTCTTCCAATAGGCAACTTGACCAAATCAATGTCATTTTTGTTCAAGGACTCCATTTCTTTATTCATGTCCTTCCAAAATTTACTTTCCTTTGACTCAATTGCCTCCCCAACAGTTCTATGATCATCATCAGCAACAGATAAATCAAAAGCAGAGTTAAAATCAGGTGGACTGTAATTTTTTTATTACCTTCTTTCTGGTGTTGAGAGCTTATTACACCAACTTATGGAATGGTTCATTCCTATTGAAAGGGGTTGAATTCCTTCCAAGGCTCGGACTACTGTTGATAAGAGGTCATTGCATTAGTGTAAGGTTGTGAATATGTTTCCCTTCAAGGAACCGCTGTTTGGAAAGACAAGAGGTAAGTTAATAAATAGAAGCATGTTTTAGTGTTCCAACTGATGATTAATTAAAATAAACTGACTGATCTATTAAGAAGCTCAAATTGATATTGAAGAAAAATAATAAATTTAATGCTACTCTAATTCACTGTGTAAAAAACTCAGAAGAAGAGAAAGGGTAAGGAGGAAAGAGAATTTGGAGAAAGAAAGAAGAAAGAAATGTTTATCTCCAGAATGCTTTAGAATTGTCTGTTTGAGTTGCATAAATCAACAAGTTGACTGAGTGAGGATCAAGCCCTGCACAATTTTTTAACACAGTTGATGCAAGCTTCTAAGAAATTATTAAACGAATGACTTTCACTTTGTTGGCAATGGAATTGTAGAGAAGCATCATTTGGAATTATTAATCATAAAAGCATACACATACTTTTTAATAAGCACATTGCAAAAATATAGGTAAATTTTAAGCACATTGCCTTGTTTCTTTTGGGTTTTCCTGTTACCTTATGTTTCCCATAGAAATTTCTGAATCCCTCATTTTTTAGGAAAGAATATAACAAAAAAAAAGATTACATGTCCCTATGCCTTATAATAAGATTACATGACATCATGTTTCTTTGCATTCCTTTTTATAAACACTTGAATATTGCAACACTTCTTCCATGTTGTTGTCCTCATCCTATATCTATTTTCTTACATGTACTGCAGTTTCATTTTTCACTGCAAATTTACCTATGTGTGCAAAATGCTTTGCTTACTGCATGTAAATTTCTGTTCTCTGACCTGTGTTTTTATTACTGCAGATCTCTTTCTCTGTGTCACCTTTTTTTAATCAGTCGTGCATAATATTCTTGTGCACCAGCAAAATATTTTCCATATATTCCTTTGCATTGTTTCCTACATTCTATCCAATATCATAGGCAACACATCTTAAATTGATTCAGTGCCACTTTTCCTCTTCCTTATTTATGTTGCCTTGTTTCTTTTGGGTTTTCCAAGTTTGTTGGCAACATGAGCTTCCATGTGCTTGCTTGTTCCTGCTATTTTTATACCCATAAACTTTGTTGTTACTCTCCTTGCAGACCTGTGTTTGTTGCTGTACTCTGCTCACAACACATTTTGTATCTTTAAGTTCTCCCCACTCCCTGCGTTTTGTTTTCCTCCCGATATTATGCCAGTGCATTTCCTTCTCCAGGTGCGGGGCTTATTGCCACCCATGTGAATGTTTCAATTTCGTTATTCTACCCTCATATATTACCTACAAACAATCCACAAAACACTAACATGGCCATGTACGAAAGTATTTCAATTTCCTAACAAAGAAATATAGAAGGTTAGCACTACCTAGGATGAAAAAGCTATGTTCCACCAAGTTTCGGGTATGGGGGGACGGCGGGATGAGTTTTGGGGACGGCAATTTTTTGAGGGGATTTTTGGGGATGGAATCACCAATCATATTGACATATGCATCATAGAGTCGAGCAAATTAATACTACAGCTACCTAATTGCTTCCATGGACCATAATTCATGTCAAACAGTCAATGTGCATATGATATAAAATAATAAAATGCCCAAAGGCTACAAGTTTGTACTACAAATGTCAAAATGACAAAGTCACAAGTGTCCAAAGCATAGTAATAGAAAGTATGATGGCTGCCTCTACTCGACATCTGCCAACATTGCATCAAAATCAGACTCAGAGTCTGAGTCACTGTCACTGTGAGGGGCTGGCTCATCTAACGGAACTCCAACCAATCCCTCCTGTCTCTCCTCCTCATCAATTTGTGTGACGTCCTTTGGATCAACATCCCACCATAACGTTGGATATGTAATTTGATATTTTGATGAAGATGATCACATAAATTGATATTGAGAAAATAAAAAAATCAAACTGAAGGAAACATGATGGGAAGGAGATGAATTAAGACTAGGGGCCCCAAGTCCAAGTTGGATTTGGGTGTGTTGTAGGCTCAAAACTTTCTTGAGTTGATCTCCTCAAGTTTGGGATACAATGTTTTTCCTCTTCTGGTTCACCATCTTCTATTGATTATAATATTTACATACAGATTCCACATCTTTTAATTTTAATGAGCATGTGGAAGGATGGAGCCTAAGTTACTGGTTCTGGTATGGGGTACGGGTACGTCGGTACAATTTTTTTTCCTTGGGTATGGTACGTTTGGATATGGCTGTATACTATATATGCAAAAAATTTAAAAAATATATAGAATTGTAAATACATTTGATAGTATGATACTTCATCATTGATCAATGGTAGTGATCAAGATAAAAGGCAATTGATAGTTCAAAACTTGAATATTATGTCATATATCATATATGTCTAGGGTCATGGTTATCAATATAATTACAAAATTGAAATAAATTGTAATAGTCTACCCCAAATTGCATACAATTTTTTTCTTTTGATTTCCTTCAAATTGGTTGCTCAGACATTTCGTCAAACAGATACTGTTGTATTGTTTGTTACTTGATTTCACTGTATTGCCCAATAAATGTATAATTGTTTGCTTTCATACACTCATCAGAAGAATTATTTCACAATTGAAATGAACATAACATTTATTGCCAAAATCTGAGATTGAACAGTTTGGTACTTCAGTCTTTAATATAAGCTGCATATGATAACATATGACTCATGCAATTGAACAGATGGATTTATTCAAGTACAGTATATATTCTATGTAATCTTTCATGAGAGAGTTTCCACATTTTAACCAACTAAACTGGGAAGAAACATCAATACATCAATTTGAATGCACAGAAGAAAACCATTCCTGACCTGATCTACCACAGAATAATTTGCCTTGGGTTCTATACTTTGCTCAGGTCCTTTGCAAACTTAACAGCACCCACAGAAGTTAACAAACTAGAGAAACCAACAACTCATCCCTCCTTGAGATGAATATTCAACCTTAGAAATGGCAGAGGCTTCTTTTTTTTTTTATTCACGGGCTCCATATTGCATTATTCAATTCCTTCTTCATAGAATTAAGTGCCTCATTCCAAAATTTCCCCGTAAACTCCCTTTGTATTATTAAACAGGCAGTGATATAATTTAAATTGTGAGGAAAGAAATGATGGTTGTGTCCTTAAAGGAAAATTGAAACTCTCACACCTCCTATCTCGGGCACATCACACATACTACCGAGAGAAAGGTCGATGCTCTGTCATTCCAGCGGTTTTTCCTGACTCCTCCTTTTCTAGTATTGACGGCTTAGAACTTACGTTACTCCCACTTTCTTTAAATTTCCAAGCCTTCCACCGACTAAGTCCTTCAAACTATTACAATGCCTTCAAACTTTCATTTAAAATGATAAATCTCCTTGACTCATCACAAGTGATACGCGGCTCCTACAATTTGATGATTGAATCCTCTAGAAATGCCACGTTATTCTTTCAAAGTCTTCAACTTTCTAACATCTTCCAGTTTAAATTAAATAAATGAAGCTGCTCCCGATACTTCCTCTTACCCAGAAACTTCCCTATTAATTTTTTGAAGACTCCGTTAACATTTCTTTAGATGCCTGATGCTCAATCAATATAAATATATTATGCGAGAGAGTTCGATGGTTAGCAGTTGCCCGGCAGGATGATTTTGAGGTGGCCATATTTCCAGCGATGATACCAGTTATCGTTCCATATGAATGGCATTTTCTAACAGGCTTATATTGAATCCTCTTTCTGATTCGATTCCTCCAATCACTAGCAGCTATCAGAGAATCGGACAACTACACTTCCAATCGTGACTTCTCTATGTGTCTTCAGAAATACCGGTCCCTTGTTTTTTCTGTAAGGGACTGTGATGAAGTCCCAGGTTAAACGGCTATGAATTCCCAGGAGGCCATGGAATATACTTTGCATCAAATATATAAGTTTCCCGATACTTCCAAGCAGTAGTGATATTAAATACAGGGTCTTTTAACAATCAAGCTTAACTCATCCCTCTTCACAAATATGCTACAGTGAACTATACAAGGCAATCGGTTTCTCAATGTGCCACGAAATTCTTCATAAATAAAATGGGACGGCCCAATAGGAATTTCTAAGATTACCCAGAATATTAAATGATTAATGTCACAACTGTCTCCCAGAAGATTTAACCCCAATACTCCAGCACTCAATAGAAATGGCTTCCAAGAATGAAGCACCCAGACAACATACAACAATGATTTAAAAGTTATGCACAAAGGCTATACAAATACGACATCATCTTCATTAACTCTTAAACAGGACAAGAATACACCTGAATAGAATCAGTCCCACAAATTATTCTGCAAAACCATTAGCAGTTCTCTAAGAATAACATAATGAAGAATTCAATTCTGTAACTTGGCAATGCATCAGACAGAAATATTCTACAAATCTTAATATCTTGATGCCAAACTGAAATTTCTGAAAATTGTTTTTTTCAAAGATTTGCAATTTTCAACAAACTTCTATTCGTTTAATATCCAAGCAAGAAACCTGCATGATTCCTCCAGCTATCAGCCAGGGCAGATCTTTCATTGCTGAAGCCAATCTTCTTTCGGAGGTCTCCCCACCTCAGAAAGGCTGTGAACTACGTTCACCAACAAGAACCTTTTTCCAAAATCCCAAAATCCAGCCTAACAGCAAATGAACTCCTCAATTCTTTTATTCACCTCCTCCTTGTAACTCCTCGTGTCCGTTTGAATTCTCATCTTTTTTGCTTTTCACTTTTTATTTTGCTTCTTTTTGAGAATTCATAAAAAGTAACTTAAATAATTCACTTTACTTTTATATAACTTTACCTTGCATTATTAATTTAAGTTGTCCTTTTTTCAATTTAACCTTTTGACAACTAAAATTAATAATTTATGCTGACTCAAAATTTGGGGACTTTACATAAATACAATAATTTTTTTTTATAATTGTCTTCGATCTTCATCAATCATCAAAAGGATCTAGATCAAGGTCATCTTTGATTCAACATCATCTGAACCACAAGTAAATGTATTGCCACTCCCACTAGGTGCATCATTTGTAAGACTCTAGCAAGCTTTGCAATAGATGCATCCAAGTTGGCACACTTAGGGGCTATGTCCCAATGCTTCGTTGACCCTTCCTTGTATTGATCTTGCTTATGTGATAGAAGACACAAGTTGGAA
>VDFB02000015.1:46413455-46466986 GCA_007258455.2 Sequoia sempervirens
AGAACAATCCAATCTTTTAGATGTAATGCACAATACATAAGTGATTTGTGAACTACAATGGATATTCTCCATGATAGTCATCAACTTATGAATTTAAATTACAGAACACCAAAGACAGATTTTAATTAGCAAGAAACAAAACAAGAATTGACAACAAACTAAGAGCATAAGATCACCACAAAGAATCATGCCAATATGTCTTGTAGAAAACCGCTTGTGGCTTCATAATTAAAAACAATCCAACTTTGGTATCAACTTCTACAACCCAAAATTCTTTCACAAGTGAACACCCTTGCTACTGTGCTTGCAAATTGCAACAATCAATTAGGAACTCAAAAAACTTGCAATTTAATACTCCAAGTTCTCTTTACATGCTCTCAAAATTATATTAGATCATCAAATTGTATTATAATGGGCTATATGTAGACTTACAAAGCCTTTGGAAGTCAACAATGAAGAAACCAAAGAGAAAATTGGAAACTAGAATGTCATGGAACAAGTTATTTTAGCATTGAGCAAAACTCTCACTTTTTGTAGAGGAGAGTTTCTGTTTTCACCACGAAGATTTTAATTTCACTGCCTATGGCAATCGGCAATTTCACAACAAAACCCAAAATACTCCTTTTTGAAGTTTCTCCTTTCTACAAAAGCCTACATGTTGATGTCCCATACCATCTAATGCACACACCAATATCCAAGAGCATATCCCTTGTTCAAAAACCTCTCCAAACATGCCATAAAGTACAAACACAGATTGCTTTACGAATCAACAAGAATGAGAGCAACACAAGGAGGGAGTTCCAAGTAAAGTACACAACTCTTGAAGTTTAAAGTACTTAATGACAAAAACACATGGAGTGAATTTTTCACACTTGTAATTGTTTGAATTTTTCCAAGAAAAGCTCGGTTGATGTGCATTTGCCAATTCCAACATGTTTTCCTCAGCTAGAGCTTCAAGGATAAATATATCTATATGCTGTGATTTGCTTCCATTTATGCTTGTTAATGAAGCATAAATCATCCATACACACTTGAATGCACATTCTAATACTAATTCAGAAATTGCACTATCATTTGGATGAAGATTCAAGGAGTATAACATGGGTAAAAATTAATTTTCACTGTCAATTTTCAGAAGCATAAACTTGTAGAAAATTATAAATAATTGGTACAATAGCACCAAGTCCCTTGAGGCTTGTTTATGTTTTTGGTGATGCATATGAGATTTGTGTGTATAACTATATTTCCATATCTCTGACAGACTGTTGCAGGAATTGTTGTTCACGCAGTACAACCATGACAAAGACATTAAAGAAAAATCTTGTCGATCTCCCGGCATCCCATGAGCAACTGCTAGCTAGTTAGGAGAACCAAGAATAATTCTTCATAGGAATCCTTGAGCAATTGCAACAGAATTAATGCTAAAAGATGTATTACTATCAAAACTCCAGCATGATCAAGCAAAGAAGTGAGAGGAGTGTACACAGAAAAGTGGACCAGCCTCTCCTCCAAAAGAACAAACAAGGAATGAGGTATGCAAAGAGAACACACACAAAAATGTTTTCTTTTAAGATGTTAAATTTGATATTTTAAGATGTTAAATTTGATAAATCCATTGACGAGTTTTAAAAGCATACCAAGGGTACAAGCTCCAAGCTGCTAGCACACAGGCAATGATGGAAAGAGACTTGGCGAGGAAGGGCAAGGAACACTCAAACCCCTCATGATTGAGATAAGACTTCAATATGAAGGCCTTGGATATGGGAGCATGGAGATTGGTGAATGCTCAAAGGAGTCTACACTATGCATAAATAGTCTACACTATGCATAAATTAAGGACAGTCCAAGGAAGGTTAAAACTTCCCTATTATTATTTTCTTCAAGCCTATACATGATTGTGGGTTGTCTACAAAACATAAGTAACAACCAAAGCTAGCATAGCATACAAGATTATATCCCAACAGGGTGAAAAAGAGCTTTTGAAGATGAAGACACCTTCAAATAAGGGAACTCTACCCTTTCCTACAGATGCAAAGAAGAAATGAGGATATTGCACTCCACCTACTTCACCACTAGTTAGGCCTTGGAAGGAGCCAAATCAGCATGTGGGATATCAAGCAAGGTATGCAAGAGGCAAATTTTCTCTTGTTTGATTCAATTGCAAAAGGGAAGGTATCGCACAAGAATGCAAGTATCTCGTTCCTTATACTAGTTGCAGGAGAAGTAACCAGTCAAGATAATTTGCAAGACAATTAGCACTAAGGAGCCTATATTTCATAGAATGGATTAGAAAAGAAGAAGCCACTCTCCAAAATAGACAGAAGAGAAGGTTAGGAACACTCAAAGGAGGTAAGAAAATGATTGACTTCAGTATGTGCAAAATCTATAACTATTCCTCTCATTGCAATACTGAAAGTCATTGAGATGGCAAGTGTTGGAGACTTATCCTATGTTTAACCCAAAACATAGCAAAGGCAAGAATGAACAGCCACTAGGAAAAGGGGCAGAGAAGCTTTTACCAAAAACTGAGGATCAACAAGGGAATAGCTCTCACATAAACCTTCACCAGTATGAAACACTACGAGGTTGTTATTTGATTCTTCGATAAAACATTTACTTGACTTGCAAATAAGAAAAGGGTGAGTTGTTTACATTTATATGGGCAAGTGAGTAGCACTCCAAGCATTTCATGTGAATCTAGTTATGTTAAAGATGTTCACTCACCACAAGTGAGCATGAAGAACATGTCAACTTGGAGGCCAAGGAGGGGCCAAAAATGAAAAAAGAATATGTCCAAGGTAATGGGTCAATTTCAGCCTTCATGTTTCCTTCATCATTGATTGATTCTCACATCTACTAGTTGTGTATTGCAAGGAAGGGTAGGTGGCATTGTTTGGTGGCATGAGGATACATGACCACTAACAAAACCAGCAAATATCGGTATAGTATGGACATTTTTCAGTGATGTAAGAATGCATAGCTTTTCATGGTATTGTGATCATTATATCATGTAATTTGCTCCATTTCTATGGTATAAGAAGGAAGGGAAACTAACACTGTTTATATGCACAAGTAAGGGAGACCCTCTGTTTATCATGAATGAGAATCATAAAAAAATGAAACCACTTGGTAATGGCAAGTAGATGCAGAAAAATAGTCACCACTTGTCGTGTGTACAAGTAAGGTTAAATGTAATGTCCCCTGTCCTAATTGGCTCTAAAATTCGTCTATTGATCTCAAATTCCACAAACTAGGGTTAGGGATTTCACCTTATCAAATAAATAACTCTTTAATGATGTAATCCTGGATTGAAACCTGCATTCACCAAATGAACAACATTCCCCAAAATGGTATATCTATTTGTCAGCTCTACACAATTGCATCACATTAATAGATATTCAAGAAAGCAACATATTATAAACTAGGAGGGACATGGAGGGTCTGCCCAAAGTCATATGCCAAGCCTAAGAGGTTGTATACCACAACTCTCCCCCTTGGCAACTTGTACCTACTTTCCCCATCCATGTCACAACCTCGGAAGACACATGCCAACTTGTGGGAATGGGCAGAACTTGCAAGCGGCTCTCGGCACTTACCACTCCTCAAGCCCATCCTCACCATGGGATTGGGCGAAGATCTTAAGTGAGACCTTTTAGGGCCTTTCCAATTCCTCAAGCCAACTTGTGGGAATGAGCGGAGCTTGCAAGCAGCTCTCGGCACTTACCACTCCTCAGGCCCATCCTCAACATAGGATTGGGCAAAGATCTTGAGTGGGATCTTTTAGGGCCTTTCAGCTTCCTCAGGCCCTTCCCACAAGGTGGGTTTTCAGACAGATTAATACACTCAGATTTATCATCAACAACTATACATGAAACACATTTAATTATTCATGGCAAAATGCATACACATGCAAACAATAATTGGCAGAAATACATTTGAATATATGCTTATATCTGATTTACTCCTGATTATATATATGTTTCTGATAATAGCAATCTGTTGATACACGGGTCTGGTTCTCTTGTCTTTCTGATCTGTATGTCTCCTCAGATTCGATCTGTTCTCAATATTCAAAAGATATGGCTTAAAGAGAAACAATAGATTAGTTTCAAAGGAATAATTACTAATAAAGAGTAATAATTGCTGCAAGCATCATTATGGCATAATCGTATCTGATCCCCATATATATATATATATATATATATGTGTGTGTGGATCAGATACGATTATGCCATAATGATTCTTGCAGCAATTATTAATTTGTGTGTGTTTGTGTGCGTGTGTGTGTGCGCCCGCACGTGTGTGTGTGTGCGCGCGCCCGCACGTGTGTGTGTGTGTGTGTTTGATTAGATATATGTATATATACCTATATTTAACTTACTTCCCTAATGGATTTGTCATTTATCTTCACCCATCTTCCTTTGGCTATCTTCTTCTTCACACCTATTTCTTCTCCCAAATCTGAGTATATCATGTTAATGTTTCTGCTGTTATATGAGGGCAGATCTCCCTCATATTCCTGGATATATCTGCTGTTCTTATTCTAAGTTCTAATTATATTAATTGCTGCTGCTATCTGAAAGCTATCCGTTGATTATATCTATTGCACTACTCAGAAATATATTTTTTATTTATTCTTTTTCCTTTTTCTGATTCCTGTTATTTACTTCTTTAAGATCTGTACATATCTCTTTTTCTCTCCATGTTCTCCTTGCTGCTATTTTAGTGCAGACTCCTTTCTTATTTCCACATTGCTTTATCAAATCTATATATTTATTAAATGAATATATATATTAATTGCAAATACCTTTCTCCATTCCTTGATGCCCCCCTTGGCAAATGATTTTACTCTTCATATATCCCTGTGTCTAAATGAAACCATGTGTCTCTTTGAATAGAGATCCCTTAACAAGAGATGCGACTTTTGGTTAAGTGTTGTTTGTCTTATATAATTGCTGCTGTACATTATCGCTGCCTTCTATTAATTCTTCTTAATTCCAAACCTTAATTTGGGACTTTGTCTTTTTGTCCAGCTCAGCATCTTTCGTCTTATTCACAGCATTATTGCCTTTAATATTAGTCGCTGACTTCACCCTTTTGTAATGGTCAGCCGGGATAAGAGGGGTATGTGGATAACTAATCTTGTTAATATTGTTTCATATTATATGTTTCTTATAAGATATATTTATTATTATTCATATTAGTTTTATATATATATATTTTAATATTTATATATTATAATGATTAAAATTATAATAATAATTACTTGGTTATTCATTTTATTTATTCATTTGTATTTCAAACTTTATATTTTAGTGTTACAATTTTGGGGAATTAAAATGATGTCCCGGAGCCTTGTTATGATTTATACTACAATGATGTCCCAGAATGAATAGTTGTTAGTATATTTGTCTACTAATAAGGTCAATTCTATCCCTTAACCTACGAGTTGGGAATTGATCAAATCTGTTATTTAAGACAAGCTTTTTTATTTTATTACCTCAAATCTCCTAGGCCATGATACAAATTCCTAATCCAGAAAATGTTGGATCCTTTATTGTGATGGGAGTGCTGTGAATATCAAGGTCTTATCCCTTGATGCAAGGTCAATTTGTTATTTGAGTAAGGGATCTAGGTGACAAATTTCCTCAGATAAAGTATACTTCATTTCACATAATCATTCAAACCAAGTTTGAGGTGAGTTCGCTTGGGGATGCATAATAGCCTAAAACATTTTCTAGTCATATATTTCCTTATCATTGTCTTGTATGTTATAACCCTCTAGGTACATATTTTCTAGATTGATCAAAGTTTAGCATTTACAATCAAACGATAGGGGGGCTCGAATTTATAGGTTTACACACTAATATCAATTCTAGTCCGACTTCTAACTCCTCTTGTAAAGTTTGACATATCCCATGTTGCCACTAAGATTATTGTCATATCTTGGGGAGGTATTGTTTAAACCATATCAATTTATTCCCAAGCTTGAAAGGTGAGGGTGATCCTAGGATTTGTGGGTTATGGACCCATGATGTAACTTAGCATATGTAATAATTTTGTTGTAGCTTGACTTGTATCAAGTTTATGAATGTAGAGCTACTCTAATCAAGAAAAAGAGCTTAGAAGAAGACTTTGGAGGAGATGATCTACTCTAGATATTACATATAGGGGGGGAATTCGGTTCACAAGGTAAAGCTCACTAGATCAATTTTGTAGGTTACAAGGTAGATTATATGTGGTACAAACTTGATTGTATATTTAATCTTGTTCAAAACAAAACACCCTTTAGAACAATTGTGTTCTTACTTTGGGAAAACTTTTGATGTTTTGATGGCTTGATTTCTTGAGGGATAGATGAGTGATGATTGCTTATTGAATGTTAAAGAATTGATCCATTCATTTCCTAAAGGGATTACCCTCCTTCATAGTTACTCTTGATAACAATACTTTACTACCAAGTTGATTGTTAGATTTATTGAATCATACCAATTTACCTCAGGGTTGAATGGTGATGAATGATCTCCTCAGGATGTTAAATATAGAAGTGAATACACCAGTTTGTAGGTTACATGCATTGCCATTTATTTACATAATAAAATTGAAGCAGTGTAAGAATGAAAATAAGTACAAGAAGGTAAAATTAAATGAAATAGGTGTTAACTAAGTGTAGAGTCTTATTCACTTAAATAAATTGAACCATTCAAATTTGACATGGCTTAGCTGATTTGGCATTTGACTTTTCAACTGTTGATACCATGCTGATTTGGCACATATGCTAACAAGGAGACAACCAAGTAGCTGAGGCAAGCAAACAAGTAGGTGAAGTAGACACGCAAGTACCCCAACCACACATGCAAGTAGCTCAACCATACAAGTAACTAGCTCAAGTAGGCAAGCAAGTAGCTCAAGCACTCAAGCAACCAGCTCAAGTAGGCAAGCAAGTAGCTCAAACACTCAAGCAACCAGCTCAAGCAAGTAGGCAACCAACTCGAGTAGACAAGCAAGTAGCTCAAGCACGCAACCAAGTAGCTCAAGCGAACAATCAACCAGCTTAAGCAGCTTGACAGACAACATTTTTAACATTTTCATAGTTTTAAAGCATAAAGTAATTATAAGAACACCCCTTGTTGAAGATACATGAAGTAACACATAGATACATGTAATACAAAGAGTATAAATATGAAGCACATATACATGTAATACATAGAGTATACACAAGAAGCATGAAGCATATATGTGAATAATACATGAAGTATACGCACGACTACATGAAGTCACAAGCATACACATGAATACATGTAAGTTGTAAAGTATACACTTAAATATGTAAGTCGCATGAATACACGTATACACATGAGTGCACGCAAGTCACAAAGCATGTAGTTTGCAAAACATACACTTGAATACAGATAAGTCACAAAGTATACACTTGGATACACTTGAATACGCATAAGCCACAAAGTATGCACTTGAATACACACAAGTCACAAGGAATACACTTGACTACACTCGAATACACATAAGCCACAAGGTATACACTTGAATACACATAAGCCACAAGGTATACACTTGAATACACATAAGCCACAAAGTATGCACTTGAATACACATAGATCACAAGGTATACAGTAGAAGACACTCAAATATACATAAGTCATAAGGTATACACTTGAATACACATAAGTCACAAGGTATACACTTGAATACACTTGACTACACATAAGTCACAAGGTATACACTTGAATACACATACATAGGAAGCATGAAGCATACATGTAATACATGAAGCACACACAAGATGGCATGAAAGATGCTCTGATACCACTGTAATGTCCCCTGTCCTAATTGGCTCTAAAATTTGTCTATTGATCTCAAATTCCACAAACGAGGGTTAGGGATTTCAGCTTATCAAATGAATAACTCTGTAATGATGTACTCCTGGATTGAAACCTGCATTCACCACATGAACAACATTCCCCAAAATGGTATATCTATTTGTCAGCATTACACAATTACATCACATTAATAGATATTCAAGAAAGCAACATATTATAAACTAGGAGGGACATGGAGGGTCTGCCCAAAGTCATATGCCAAGCCTAAGAGATTGTATACCACAACTCTCCCCCTTGGCGACTTGTACCTGCTTTCCCCGTCCATGTCACAACCTCGGAAGACACATGCCAACTTGTGCGAATGGGTGGACCTTGCAAGCAGCTCTCGGCACTTACAACTCCTCAAGACCATCCTCACCATGGGATTGGGCAGAGATCTTGCGTGGGATCTTTTAGGGCCTTTCCAATTCCTCGGGCCCTTCCCACAAGGTGGGTTTTCAGACATATTAATACACTCAGATTTATCGTCAGTAACTATACATGAAACACATTAATTATTCATGGAAAAATGCATACACATGTAAACAATGATTGGCTGAAATACACTTGAATATATGCTTATATCTGATTTACTCCTGATTATATATATGTTTCTGATAATAGCAATATGTTGATACACGGGTCTAGTTCTCTTGTCTTTCTGATCTGTATGTCTCTTCTCTTTGATTGTTGATGTATCCTCCTCAGATTCGATCTGTTCTCAATATTCAGAAGATATGGCTTAAAGAGAAACAATAGATTAGTTTCAATGGAATAATTACTAATAAAGATTAATAATTGCTGTAAGCATCATTGTGGCATAATCATATCTGATCCACATATCTATATGTGTGTGTGTGTGTGTGTGTGTGTGTGTGTGTGTGTTTGATTAGATATATGTATATATACTTATATTTAACTTACCTCCCTTATGGATTTGTCATTTATCTTCACCCATCTTCCTTTGGCTATCTTCTTCTTCACACCTATTTCTTCTCCCAAATCTGAGTATATCATATTAATGTTTCTGCTGCTATATGAGGGCAGATCTCCCTCATATACCTGGATAATCTGCTGTTCTTATTCTAAGTTTGAATTATATTAATTGCTGCTGCTATCTGAAAGCTATCCGTTGATTATATCCATTGCACTACTCAGAAATATATTTCCTATTTATTCTTTTTCCTTTTTCTGATTCCTGTTATTTACTTCTTTAAGATCTGTACATATCTCTTTTTCTCTCCATATTCTCCTTGCTGCTATTTTATTGCAGACTCCTTTCTTATATCCCCATTGCTTTATCAAAACTATATATTTATTAAATGCATATATATATTAATTGCAAATACCTTTCTCCATTCCTTGATGCCCCCCTTGGCAAATGATTTTACTCTTCATATATCCCTGTGTCTAAATGAAACCATGCGTCTCTTTGAATAGAGATCCCTTAACAAGAGACGTGACTTTTGGTTAAGTGTTGTTTGTCTTATCTAATCGCTGCTGTACATTATCGCTGCCTTTTATTAATTCTTCTTAATCCCAAACCTTAATTTGGGACTTTGTCTTTTTGTCCAGCTCAGCATCTTTCGTCTTATTCACAGGATTATTGCCTTTAATATTAATCGCTGACTTCACCCTTTTGTAATGGTCAGCCGGGATAAGTGGGGTATGAGGATAACTAATCTTGTTAATATTGTTTCATATTATATGTTTCTTATAAGATATATTTATTATTATTATTTGGTTATTCATTTTATTTATTCATTTGTATTTCAAACTTTATATTTTAGTGTTACAATTTTGGGGACATGACGTTAGAGAAACAACGCACTCCAAGATAGGAAGCTTCGGAATTTTGGATAGCATGAGGTGGGGAATACACTTCTAGCAAAGAAAAAAAGAGCATCATAATAATGGGTGACATAGCCACTGCTATTGTATTCCGCACAAAATCTCATCACAACTGTAACATGTGCACAGTTGTAGGTGAGGATTCATATAATTTCAATTTGTTGTAGCATGCCTAGAAGAACTTCAACTAGACTATAAGCATTATAATGACACATGAACTTCATTAGAAAGAAAATTCATTTATAGAAGCATTTTTTATGAATCAGCAAATTGTAACACTAAGAGGCCATCATAGCAATTGTTGTAATACAGTTTCTAACTCATGGCAACCATTGTAGTTTGCATTGTGCATCACAGAGGTTGTAGAACAAAAATTTTAAGCAGACAGCATAAAGTTGTTATAGTGACCATATGTTTCAGTTGCAGGTTTCAAATGTAACAGAGCTCCAGGATCTTCTATCTCAAAACACCTTGGTTCTAAGCATCATCTTGGAGAATGAACAGTAGGGATAGTAGGCAGTCTTGTTTCAGACACATGGACACAAAAGCTATAGAGATGTAGGAAGATATTCTTCTGTATTTTAAGAGTACGCTTTTGTGGGACCAAAAGCCTCTCTTGAAAGGGAGACACCATCCTCGAAGATTCAAAAGAAAATCACAGCAGCAAAGGTGTTTACTTCTTAAGTTTTAGGCTCAGAAACCCCAGAGGAACTGGCTGTGTGAAACCACCAATTCCAACAAGGAGCAGTTTCAAAATAATCAATTCCCTAAGGGACAGTTTTGAAACCATCTGGGCAGTTTCACAACAGTTAGTTCGATGGCGAGGGAAATTTTGTCCCAATTCAACGTGTGAAAAGATGAAACAAATAGATAACCAGATTTTCTTCCAATTCCCAGTCAGGGGTCTTCCAATGCATGGGGAGGATACTACAGCAACCATTTAAAGACATGAGGAGGTCAGATTGGAACATGAAGGTTTGGGAAAACAATCCCATAGTCAAATGTAAAGCAAAATAAACAAGAGTGAGAGCTCAGCTAAGGAGAGAGTTCCAGGCAGAGTACACAACTCGTGGTTGTAAGTACTCAAAACTAAAGGACACTAGGAGATAGGAAACACATGGAGTAAGTTTGTCACACTTGTGATTGTTTCTAAAATTTCAAAGAAAGCTCAAAAGATGTACTTTGCCACTTCCAACTAGTTTTCCTCACCATCAGGTTTCCAGGATAAATCAATTTCACTCTATAGTGTGATTTGCTTCTGTTTATGCTTGCTTATGATGCAGACACATGAATGCACACTTGAACTCTAACTCAGGAGTTTTATTATCATTTGGATGAAAATTCATGTAGTATAGCATGATTGAAAATTATTTTTGACTGATAATTTTTGCAAGCATTATCTTGTAAAAATTACAAATCAAATTTAAAGAACATGTTGGGCCTTTCTTCTTGGCCTAACACTAGGATGATTGACAGATTACAGATATTGAGTCTTGATATAGATAGCTTCATTTACATATAGATCTAGCAAGCCCTTATAGTTCAATATTGAAAATGATTTAAGGCAAGTGGGACTCTTTCGAATATTCTTCAAAATATTTAAAGCTATTTAAAAAAGTTTAATCCACTAATTACATAAGCATTAAACATTCGCATAAAAGACCATTAGCCTTCTAACTTTGTGAATAATGAAAAATTAAACGACAAGTGTAGAACACAAACCATCATCCTCCATTGTTCTCCATCTTGCTTCTCCTTGATACTCTTTGGTTTTGGTGTTCAGTTCCATTAGCATTTGTTTCTTTAGGTTTTAGTTTAGCTTTCTGTTCTTGTTGTGTGTACTTGGTTTCATTTTGTTTGTTCAATCAGTTGAGTTGGTTTGAGTTGTTTGTCACAGTCAATTGTTGTTAGCACATCCACTCAGTAATTTAGTGTGGCTCAAACAGTGGTGATACAGTGGAGGAAAGGGGAATTAAGATGTGACCAATCATAAAGTCTCCAATAATCAATGGTGAAAAATCAACAGAAAGCAAAAAAGCCAGGGAAACGAAAACTTTTAAGCAAGCTCTCATAAATGATAAAAGGGTAGAGATTGTCAAAGGAGATCAGTTTGAGAGTGCAGGTAGAGCTGGAGGAACCATCCAAGGGTCAAGTGAAGCAGTTACCAAGCAATGTGAGTCTCCCTCAATGCTTTCTTTCCAAAATGATGCAATGCAGTTGGTGTTAAAGAATGAAGAACAGACTCATGAATGTTGGTATTTTTTTGTTTGCCTTAGTACTGAAGCTGTCCCATCAAAAAAATATTGATGAGTAGATTGGTTTTGTGGGCTAAAAAACTCAGATTATATTTCTCTGTTTGTCATATGATGCAACAAGACATCCTTTTGTGTGTTTCAAAATTAATAATATTGAAAAAATGAGAGAGAATATGAGATTTCTATCAATTCAAAAAATTTGTCATTCACATTACTTAAAAATCTATTACATTCTATTTCGCTTTATAAAGCCTTTATTCCTGTACAAAATCAATTAAGGGAATATAGCTCCCAAAACCAAATTTATTTAATAGTATGTTAATGTATTTAATTATCTATTTATTTATTTTGTCAAGCATTAAAATCTAACACCCCCCTTAAGTGCTGACATAGAGAAAAACCAAAAATTAGTACAAATATTTTTCGTCATTTTGATGCGTGATTTCTTCATCACTTGAAGTGTATTCCTTTTCTTTTATTATCATAGTGTTTTCTTACAACTTTCCATCAAGGAGATCCCATGCTCTCTGTTTGCAATTCAGTACTACATGTCCTATATTTTTACAATAAAAACATATGTCACTTGCATGTTTGAGCTTTGTCACATGTTTTGATTTTTTGTAAGAAGTACTAGGCTTGTTTTGTACAGCTAATACAACTTCTTCTTTTGAAATATGTTTGTTTCTTTCATCAAGCAATGTGGATATGATATTTTCCAGACTTGTATTGATTTTGCTTAGGGTAAATACCTTGTAAGACATACTCTTAGGCATACTATCTAAAAGTATGGCTTTTGCATCATTTTCCTTTTTTCCTTCATTTATACAAGCCAACTGATTTATCAAAGAACAGAACTTACTGACGTGAGACACCATATCTTCACCTTCTTTCATTTTCAATCCATACAACTTTTGTCTTTTAATTATTTCACACTATCAACTTTTGATCCAAACTGAGCATTTAATGTTTCCTATATTTCTTTAGATGAGTTTTTAAAATCCACATGATGTAAGTAAGCTTTAGATAAACTGAGACCAATTATAGCCAAGGCTTTCTTATCTTTTACCTTCCATTTTTTAAGTTCATCTGCATCTATTGCCTTTGTCACTATACCGTCAACAATTTCTCAGAGGTTCTTTTCAATTAGCAACAACTGTATGAATATTTGCCAGCTATGAAAATTTACATCAAACATTTCATAAAAGACTTCCTCTCTAATGAATTTGATTTTCTCCTTTTTTCTATTCAGAAATAAAAAAATACTCATCTTTCAAATTTGATTAAAAAATTTTACATTATCACACCTTGCCCTAGGTAATGGCGGTTTAACAATAGCACGGTGTGGCTTCACAAGAGCATGAAATGAGATTGTGACTAGTTAAAACTATTTTTAAAAAAAGATCATTTGCACTTATTGATGTTGATTTTAACCACCCAATAATTTGTTTGTTGTTTCAATCTTTGTTCTATACCAACACTAGACCATATCAAATATAAAATTTCAGTTAATTTTAAACTTATAATGGGTGGGCACAACAGATAAATATGGCTAGGCGCAGTAAAAGATGAAGTTGTTGGCAACACGGGGATTAAATTTGTTCAAATGTCTTCAATCTATGCAAAATGCCTTAAAACACCTCACTGGCAGCATATATTAAACTTATTCAAATGTCTCTAATATGTGCAAGACTCCTCAAAATGCCTCATTATATTTCTACACACTATATATGTTTAAACTTCTTTCAAACACCTGTCACTTCTGGTGATTCCTATGCCCAAAAAGAACATGGAGAGCCATCCAATTTCAACGCCAGGTTTGAACACATGCCTGTAGCAGATTGGTGTGTATATATAATTTTTATTTTTAAATTTTGGGAAGATAACAATGAACAGAATGAAGTGTCAAACAATGGCAAGACTGAACACGATGGAGAGAATGAGAAGTATGCAGATGGATGATGGAGTCAAAAGGATTTTGCACATGGTTTACATTGCTCATCTGTTAACAGATGCAAGAATAATGGAAAACAACAGCAGTTGCACGTGGTCTTCACTGCAATACCAATTGTAAGCACTATTGTGAAAAAGAAACAAGTGAATGGAGGGCAATCAGAAAGAGGTCCAAGAAAAAACCTACTCTGATACTATTAAAAAATGAGAGAAAATGAGATTGCTCTCAATTCCAAAAAATTGTAATTCACATTACTTAAAGATATATTACATTGTATTGGCTTTATAAAGCCTTTATTCCTGTACAAAACCAATTACAGGAATATAACTCCCAAAACCAACTTTATTTATTAGTATGTTAATTTATTTAGTTATCTTTTTTTTAAGCACTAAACTCTAACAAATATGCAGAGAAGAAAATTCTTGAAAATATTTTGGAATGTTAGCTATATTCAATGCTTAGGGCCTTTCCTTGGGATCTTGCAGTTAACTCTAGGGAAGCAGCTTTGCAATTCGCTCCTACATGGATTAAAATTTGTGATGTTCCACCTTATGTCCAATTTCTGTTTTCTCATATTTTGAAACCTTTGGGGAAAGTAATTAAATTTCAGGAAACAAGATCCTCACCACCTCACATAAATGCAAAAGTTTTGATTTCTCTCAAACCTGCTTCATGTTTTGTTGAATTCCTTTCCTTTGAGATCCATTACACCATTTTTTCTTGTTAAATTAATAGCCTTGGGGGCTTAAATTCTTGCTTTCATTGTAAGAAAGATGGGCATGTTAGGAAAGACAACCCTTTGTTGAAGAGAATCTCCAATGATATGGTGTCAAAGGAAGTCGAAATGTCTAACCTAAAGTTGATTAAGGAGAATGATAACAAAGGTAAAGAGCTAAATAATAAATACTAATCTCCAAGGTCTAAAAGGGAGTGTATTCAATAGTATTGTCTGTTGATGTTTTTGCTGCAGGAGATATCCTTCTCTCAAAATCGAAATAATAAATGATATATAAATATTATTTTAAAGGCCGACCCAAGTTGAAAAGTCGCCTTGGTTTTTGAATGAGGCCGACCCTTGTGAAGAGTCGCCTTGCTTGTGAAGAGGCACCTTACTTTGTATATATGGAAGGAGATGCTCATTCATTTGATCATCGATTTTATTCAAAAAAAGAGACATTCGCACTTATCAAGGAGTTTGTGCATCTACAGCAGATCATATTATTGCATAAAGCAGATCGGCATTAAGGAGAGATCATATAATTGTGTATTTGCATCTATGTGAGGTGCGATTATTTATTGCATTATATTGGCCTTGTGTGTGGCCAAAATTGTAAGCAGATTTCTGCTCTTTTAAATTCAATATATAAGAGAGATATTTTGGCTGGGTTTTTCTCCCTCGAGAAGGAGGGTTTTCCCAGGATAAATTATGTGTTCTTTGTTCACTATGTTGCATTTTCTGCTTATTCATTTCTGATCCTAAAACTAGCATGGTATCAGAGCGGGTTCAGAAATCCAATCAGATTTGTTTAAGCATTCCAGAGAAGTTTGTCATACACCGTGATGAGGGATCGTATCATGGTTTGACTGCAAATTGAATATAGTCTGGGTGATTGCTTAGTATATTCAACTATAAGCGTTGAAACTGTTTGATGTTATTGTGAAGGTGCACCTCTTCAAACATATACGTCCAAAGCCTCCCATATAACTGGCATCAACAAATTCGACATATTGGTTGGTCTGCATCGTATTAAATGATGAATCATATGGAAGAGGGACGGGACTAATGTGAAGATGAAACGACAGTATATTACATTTCATTGTAGCCACCCTTAATATTGCCAGGTTATGTTCATTCATCTGGTTCCACTTCATGTTAAGGGAATGCACTTACATGGGAGCAACACGAATGAAGGCTGATGTAAGGTGATCATTCTAGGTCGTCGCTAGAACTAAAGCAAGAAATTGTCCTCATATTGAAGCAGCAGAGATATGGAAAACTGAAGGCATCGAAGATGAAACGTCTTAGCTAAGAATGAAGACATCGATTTATCACAAGGAAATATTAATATGTCCATCAAATAGATGTTTGTCATCTAGCGACTTTGGAGGCATCGTATGAGTTGGAGATATTTGAATTAAATCTTCAGATTTAAAAACTAAAAAGTATGTCATGTAATTCACTAACAAATGAAATATCGCAATTCCTTGTGATGTCGTTTCAATTTAAGTGTCGGGCAAATTTTGTCAGGAATATTTGCAATTGAAGGGAGTGCAAATTGAAATTTCCAAGTGTCACACTAATTGTTGAAGTCAGAAATAATAAGCGTCGGCCAATATCATATGAAGGGATCGAATTCAAATTGAGGAAAGATATAGTCAATTCAGGGAAGCATCGGGAGTTTGAATCTATGGATGTGTAAGTCGAAAGATACACCGTATATGGGGCATATTGAATTCAGAAGAAGCAAATCATTTGACATAATCAGAAGATAGTTTGACACATAACATTGACAAACTGGGAGAAATCAAGAATAATTTTGATCCACCAGGTCAGGGTTATTACAGTACAATAGAGAAGAACAAATTTGGGCGTATCTATTGCATGAAGACGTTTTTCTGTAGCAGCAGATCTGAATCTTTAAGTGCAAAGATCAGGAAAGAACAATTGGTGGATTGTGAGGAAGATTAGACATAAAGAGATAAGTATTTCAAGCTTGAATAATGTTCATGAATTTTACGTAGTTATTAATTCATGCAATAACATTGGGAATAGTGAATCATGTATGCTTCTAGCATTGATATTTCTCTTCGGGATAGTTTTGAACTATTATTAATCTCTCTAAAATGCTTCCAGGACGGATCAAGCAGCAAAAGAATGATGAGAGATTGCATAAGGAATTCAAGGGAGGAAGAGCTTGCTACATCCTGTGAGGAAGACCCACAGACTGAAGAAATGAACAAACATGAAGACACAGCTTGCTGCCATGGGACTGAGTTGGTGGCACATAACTGGAGACGTTTCTTCGAAGAGGAGGAATTAACATTCAGAGGGAGTCTGACAATTCATCAGAGGCAACGTTGGACGAGGAGGTCAGGAGGTTGATGCAAGTACTTGGAGCTTCAAAGGGAGTCACATCATCATGACGATCTATTGTAATGTATATTTCTCTATGACGGAGAAGTATGAGGTGAAAGCCCTTGTTAGTGTATATTTCTCTGTGAGGGAGAAGTATGAGGTGAAAGCCCTTGTTAGTGTATATTACTCTGTGATAGAGAAGTATGAGGTGAAAGCCCTTGTTAGTGTATATTTCTCTGTGACGAAGAAGTATGAGGTGAAAGCCCTTGTAGTGTATATTTCTCTGAGACAGAGAAATATGAGGTGCGAGCCCTTGTCCATCTCTGAGACGGAGATGTGGTTCTTTCCACACATGGGAGTAGCCATGGTGGATGTCATGTTGAGAGACTCCATGATGACATCACGTTGAGAGACTCTGTGATAAACCCTCCGTACTTGTGTTTTTCCACACATGGGAGTAGCCATGGTGGACATCATGTTGAGAGACTCCATGACGACATCACGTTGAGAGACTTTGTGATGGACACTTGTGCATATGTTTCTTTCCACACATGGGAGTAGCCATGGTGGACGTCATGTTGAGTGGCTCCATGACAATATCACATTGAGAGACTCCGTGATAAACTTTTTCTCAAATGGGTGTAGCCATTCTGGATGTCATGTTGAGAGACTCCATAACATAGATATCTGGAAGGATACCTCCCTAGCTAAGAGGGAGTGTTGATGTTTTAGCTGCGGAAGATATCCTTCTCTCAAAATCGAAATAATAAATGATATATAAATATTATTTTAAAGGCCGACCCAAGTTGAAAAGTCGCCTTGGTTCTTGAATGAGGCTAACCCTTGTGAAGAGTCGCCTTGCTTGTGAAGAGGCACCTTACTTTGTATATATGGAAGGAGATGCTCATTCATTTGATCATCGATTTATTCAAAAAAAGAGACATTCGCACTTATCAAGGAGTTCGTGCATCTACAACAGATCATATTATTGCATAAAGCAAATCAACATTAAGGAGAGATCATATAATTGTGTACTTGCATCTATGTGAGGTGCAATTATTTATTGCATTATATTGGCCTTGTGTGTGGCCAAGATTGTAAGCAGATTTCTGCTCTTTTAAATACAATAAGAGAGATATTTTGGTTGGATTTTTCTCCCTCGAGAAGGAGGGTTTTCCCAGGATAAATTATGTGTTCTTTGTTCACTATGTTGCATTTTCTGCTTATTCATTTTTTATCCTAAAACTAACATTGTCAATCAAAGTTGAATATGTGGTTATTCATGCCATCGATAATAAGTTGGTTGACAGTTCTGAATATTGCAGTTTGGTTGTCATCGATGTCAAAAGTTCTATGAAGATTGTTGCAGCCTGGTTGTTTGGTTGCCAGAGTCTCTGAGAAATGCTCTCCATTGATGATGTTTTGCTCATGTGGTTCGGAGGATAGCTTTTTGTTGTGTCAAGGCATGTGTGATCCATGTCTCGAATCATTTGAGTTAACCGAAAGGTGTTTTTGAGAGTGGCGGTTTGAAGACTGTTGACTCTATGAGGATGCTCTCAGAGGTGTAAAGGTTGGCTTTGCATATCTCTGCATTTGAAGATATGGTTGTGTGGGTTAGAAGTTAAGATAATGGAGATGTGAAGGTGTTATATCCAAAGTTTCATGTCAATAATCCTTCTGCAAAGAAAGTTAGAAGTGACAAAGTACCAGACTGTGTTAGGGCAGTGCAAAGTGGTTCAGAAGACTTGTTGGAATGCTCCGCATTCCACCGCATGTGAAGTTCTAGTCAAGCCATTTTGAGGACATACTCAGTGATGTCTAAAGCATGTTATATTGAAGTTTCAAGTGATTTGGTGCTCCGTAAGTTCAGTTTTCAAAGTGTCAAAGTGATACAGTTGGTTCCAGATGCTTAATTTTCATCAAAACAAGTGTTTGAATACTTGCGCCAATTGAAGGTTGTGAAGTTCGGTTGTATGAGTTTGTGTGGACACTCCACGTGTCTCATGGTGTCTATGGTATGAAGCGCATGAAGATCCTTCTTGCTTCCAATACCACACAAGTGTTTCAAGTCATTTTGTGAAGTTATGCTTATTGTTGAGGCTAACTAAGGTATGTTGATGGTGTGCGCCATTAATTCAAGATTGAGCAGAGTTCAAGGAGTGATTGAAGATGTTGTATGGGTCATGCCGACTCATTTGGAAGAAAAACAAATAATGTTTTATCATTTTTGTGTACCACAAATGGATATGAAGAATGACATGCTACAAGTTACATATTTTCTTGTTTATGGACGACTTAATTTGTATTTGCAAAGCATGTGGATGTTGTTTATAGAAGATCAAAGATGTAACGACTATTTTGGGGCCAGGTTAAGCAAGTGTTGGGATCCGCAAGGCGTTTTCCTCTTCCTAGTGTTGCATGTAGTCTTTTGGGTCTTGCCCTCTACACGTGTCATGCTATTTGTTTTATCCTTGGCCGTCTTACAAATGTAATATTTTTTGTTGTAGGCCGACATGTGAAATGTAATCAATATAATATCATGCATAAGTTGAAAACCTAGTTGATCTAGGGTGTGGTGTAATGATGATGATTGGGTAAGTGACTGAAAGAGAAAGAGTAGTTGTGGTAGATCCTGTCCAATTTCATTTTGATCATACCCCTATGATAGAAGGCATGTGAAGAAGTGTGCTTAACTATTTTTTGGAGGCAATGAGCCGAAGGCAATATCTTCTTAATTGTTGAAAGCAGTGAGCTAGTAAGCAACTGAGAAGACATCTAGAGAGTTTGCAAAGCAAAATCAATGCAATTAAGCTGGTGTTGAAGATGTCAGCAAACCCATCTCTAAAATTAGCTACCCAAAAAAAAACTTATGTGGCCACAAATTGAAAAAATAATTGACACTTAATCTCCAAGTGTCAAAAAGGGAACCTCGAGTACTCCGAAACACCCAACATACTGCAATCATCAAGGTATCATCTGAGGATATGCATATCAACATCATGAAACTACTGCAGTAACCATCACTCACCCAAGTGGAAGTGGAAATTAACTGAACTGTACCCAAAAGATCTCCCACAACTAATTGGAAAGTGGACAGCAATAACAACTCTGAAATTTTGCCCACAACTCCAATTCTGACTCATCACCTCATTGCTGGAAACTATACCTAGGTACCAAATCCTATGACCAACTCCAATCTCCTTACTGAAATCAGAAAGATCTTCATCATCCAACTCGAAGAGTGGATTATCAAATGTCAAATCAGCACTCATCTCAAAAATTGGGTTGTCAATCAACTGAAGATTATCATCAAGCTCAAACCAATCCTCCTACTGATCCAAACTCCCATTTTCTGATTTCTTGGGACAATGTAGTAAATCAAACTCCTCATGAATGCAATTAATTTCTTCCACTACTTGTTTGATCACAATTGCCCTTTCCCTGTTCTCTTGTTCCCTGTGTTGTTCAGCAACCAAAATCTGATTTTTTGCTTCTAGAAGAGACATTTGGACATTCTTCAACGAATCTCATAACATCATGCAATAATACATCAGATTTGTGTTCAATATTATTAACCAATCTCTCAGAATTAGCTTCCTTAATGCCAACCTCATTGCATGACTTCTGAAATGAAGTTAGAGCAGCATTGGAATCAGAAGGAAATTTACCCCACTATGGACCCTCATCATACTTAGGTGTCGACACTCTTCGATCCCATGTGAAAAAGGGTTGATTACTTTGTTCAGAGTATAAGTGTTCACTATGCTCCTCATGAATAGTTGCCTTTCTAAATAAGTCACTCTCCAACTCACTCGGACTGAAATCATCATAAGCATCTCTCTCCATAGGCTTGGTTTGGAAATCAAACCCAAAGCCACCTAAGATATCATCAACGAAATGAGATGAGTGATCATCAAAAGCTAATTTGAAGACATCATCATTTTTGCTTTCTTCATTCCCATCATCTGAAGCTACATTAGTGAACTCATCATCAATATTTGCTAGACTAGAATCATCAAGGTAGTCATTAGACTTAGAGTCATCACTGAATGAATCCGAACTAGGATCCAAGGCTACCATTTTGTCCTTTCCTTCATGCAAAACCTTATCCACAGTAGTTGCATGCATGACCAAAGAGTCACCCTGACGCTCCATCTCATGTTCATCATGTTTCAAAGCAATCACTGAATCAAATTTTTCTGCTATGAACTTCTCTTCAACCACCTGCTCTTCACTGAACAAGCAAGGTTTCAACTTTTCCAACTACTTAAACTAAAGTTTTGGATACTTCTCATCAAACCTCTCTATGAGTCTCTTAGTAAACTCTACATAAGATGTAATTTGAGCATGCCCCATTGTGATCATCCAATGATGCCACCACTCATGTGCAATTCCATCAAAGTGTATAGTACAATATTTTGTGAATTCTTCTTCAGGCATGGAGTTTAGATTGAAGTATGTGTCGACCCTTTGAACTCATGCTCTCGCTAAAGTCTCACTAGACCCTTCAAAATAAGTAAGGCTAAGTTTCCCTACTATCCTCCACAAGTCATTATGATGTCACTATAGCCCCTATTGGGCATGTGCCTCATCTTGGCATCCATATAAGCTCGAAGAGATATGTCATGCTGAAATCCTGGACCTACATCAATCCAATCCTATATGAGAGTCGATCTTGCATTTCAATCAGTGTGAGCTCATACTCTGGTTGTAGTGCTCCATGGGGACTCGTCCCCTGCCCTAATACCCTCGTCCCCGTCCCGGAAACATTTCGAGGACTTGGGGACTCCTCGGAAACTTCCACCCACTGTTGCATCTGACGGTGACTCAAACTTGAGCTCCAATTTTGATACTGACTTACCAGTTGCATCTGCTAATTAGGGACAGCCATATATTTTTTATGTTTTTGTCATTTTATAGTTGAAACTTGGAGCCCTTGGGCATTTTGTTATAACTCTTATTTAATATGTATGCACATTGACAATAAAAGCATTTGAATTTTGTTAATTTGTTTGTCGATTCCCATGTGAAATCTCAATTCAAGTCTAATGTTATGTATTAATCTTCTACAATGTCTATGATGAACGCTTTATCAATGTTATGATATGAATATTTGAAACTTCTCTATACTTTTAAAATTTCCTTTTTTTTATCATCCGTCCCTTGTCGATCCCTAAAAAATGGCCCAAAAGTACCCCCGTACCAAAAACTCGTCCCGTCGTCCCCTACCATCCCCGTCCCCGAAACTCCGTGGAGCATAGTCTGGTTGTGGTTCAACTCTAGGTGGAAAAACCTACATGAGAGGTCTAGCCAAGGCTGCCCTATGATGCTGATTTGTTGCTCCATGTTGGCCCAAATCATTTCCTTGTCCATTATTGCCTCTGTTGTTGACTCCCAAGCGAGCCAACCCCTCAACCAACTGTGCAAGTCACTGATTGGTTTCTTGGTGTCCCCTAACCACAGCATCCGAAAGAACCATCATCCGATTTGGTTCAACATAGTCCCTATCTGCCCTTTCACCCCTATCACCCATATTTTCTGAGTTAGTTGATTTTGTTGAGTGATTTTTGGAGAGTTATTCTTCCCTCTCTAAAGGCCAATGCTCCCACAAATCCTACTCTCGTTTCCTTAGTCTTTCAAGATACCTTCTTTCTCTATCACTAATGCTCATAGAAGTTCATTACCCAATAGCTGGCCGGATTAATTTGGGCTCTGATACCACTGTAATGTGCATCCCAGATTTTTTTTGTAATGATGTGTTTGCAGGTTTGTTTTCCAATGAAAGGGTTTTGTAGATGTTTACTTTCAGATTGCATTCAGAACTTTTAAAACAACCATTTAGCATGAAACTAAGCAACAGATCATATAGAAAATAGTGCTGATCATAACAAGTTTATATTTCAGACTTCATGGAACATGTGCAAGCATTTTATAATCAGATTTAAAACATATTGCAGACCTTGTATAGTCTTCAAAACACAAAGTAGAATGCTCAGATCTGATCCAATGCCCAACCCTCAAGCACAAGGGGCTAGGGCACTTAGTTTGACCCATTTTCAAGCCTTCAAACACCTCAAATTTTGCTCTAGCACTGTCAAACTCTTCACCAGCAAATTCAAACGCCCAAAAGTGATGAAAAGGAGTCAACTAAATGCAAATTTCAGACTTGATACAAACTCAACATGCCTAAGATGAATGGGTACAGACTCCTGGGAGGGGCAACCAGCATTTAAAAATATGATTTGCCAAACATGTCAAGTGAACACTCATTTTGTGGTGCCCAGCAATGAGGAAAACTCAGAAACAATACCCAAAATGATACTTAGCAGTCCCACTAAGTTATGAGCAAACTTTTGTTCTCCAATATCTCAGAAAAAACACATCAACACACTAAAAAGGCATCTAATCACTACCAAACTTGAGTAGCACTCCAAGAAAGCTCACATCACACCAAAGCTAAATACCCATATCAGAAAACTTCATAAATTTTCATCTTCTCCAAACCCAAATAACCAAACCAAGCCAAAATCACTCCCAATGGCAAACCTAGAGCACCAACCAGCTACAATGGATGTTTCACCATCGAAACTAGCAACCAAGAAGAAGGTTTTCGTCCTCAACCAGCAAAAAAAGAACTCCCTGAGCTCATTCAACAACATCTCCTTAAGTTGTCAAAACATGCATAACAAAATGAGAGCTCAAATTCATATTTATAAAGTGAGGGTTAGATTAGGGCAACTCACATTTCATTTCCCTCCATTTCACCTTTTTGAAAATGACATGAAATTACCCCAAGAGGGGCGCCCAACTTTTGCCTCCAAAAATTTCACTTTTCATTTTTTTTTAAATTATCATTTAGTCCCAACTAGGCATCCCACCTTATGAGGCATAACATTAGCCTTAAAAAATGATAAATAACCTCCCTTTTAGGCACCACACAAGGAGAAACATTGGCCCTCTTTTAAAGACATCACCTTACTAGGCCAAGGGGTACACTTCATAAACCCACGCCCCCCTCACTTAAGTTATAAAGCAACATTATAAAACTTAAGTGATAATAAATCAAATATTAATCTCAACACCATAAGGACTCACCCTGTCGTAAATAGAAAGCACTGCACTAAGCTGCTGGAGGAATTGATTGAAGACCAAATACTAAAAATAGCACTTACTAAAAATAGTAAATCAAATCTCCAAACTGGCCCAATCAGAGCCCAACTGGAACTTACTAAAAGTAGTTAAGTTACTAAAAATAGCAACTCTGCTGAAAACGACCCAGAAAAAACCCAATGTTTCAGATAACACTCAATGTTTTTAGAACTACTTGCTAAAAACTAGAAACTAACAAGTTTAATAAAACAAAACCCAGTTACATATGAAGATATAAAAAAATTATCTTTTTTATGATGTGCATACTTTATTTGTATTCAACTTCCAACAAGATTTATCTTTTATCAGATTAAAGAGGCCACATTTTTTCCAAGTAAAAATTAATAAAAATATTTTTAAATTAAGATGCAAGCACTATATGCTGGCCCAGTTATGAAATCGTAGATTTGCAGAAGTTTTTCAATTTTCTTATATTGGGTTCAAGTAAATTTTCTCCAGGAAGCAAAATGAGACATATGCAATAGAAAAATGCAGTGATACACGGGGACGCGTCCCCTAGGTTTTTGCCCCTCATACCCGTCCCGGAAACGTTTCGGGGACAGGGGACGCCTGGGGGACGGCTGACACTTGTGACTTTGTCATTTTGACATTTGTAGTACAAACTTGTAGCCTTTTGGGCATTTTATTATTTTATATCATATGCACATTGACTATTTGACATGAATTATGGTCCATGGAAGCAATTAGGTAGCTGTAGTATTAATGTTCATTGTTATAATTATCATTACTCATATGAATATCTGAAATTTCCCTATATTTTTAAAATTTCTCTCTCTCTCTCTCTCTCTCTCTCTCTCTCTCTCTCTCTATATATATATATACACACTATACAGCCGTCCCCCCGTCCCCTAAAATCCCCTCAAAAAATTGCCGTCCCCGAAACGCGTCCCACCGTCCCCCCATCCCCCCGTTGCCGTCCCCGAAACGCGTCCCACCGTCCCCCCATCCCCCCGTCCCCCCATCCCGGAAACTTGGTGGAACATAGGAAAAATGTTGATAGGATTTTGAATTCTGATGTAAATGCTGTACTCACTGGATTTGAAATGGAAGGAGTTCAGGCAAACTTACACAACAATCAGTTATAGGTTAACAGCATTGGCCAGTGAGTGAGATGATTTCTCAAAACTTGGCTAGTAAAAAAGCATCTCAAGCAGAAATTAACTGCAAATCTTGTATAAAATATTACAACTAGCATGAGTGCCTGCATGGCCGGTTACTTGATAAGTAGATCATGTAATGCATAAGAAAAAATTTCTTATGAAATTTAGCAAGATGCTGAGATTACTCACTCAAACACTCCAATAAGATCTTGCAGCATGCTCCTAGATGGTAAACCATTTGAGAAGGCGGTGATTTTGACAAATTAATATGTTCAGCTTAACCTAAATGAGATTCATTTGAGCTGCACAGATAAAAATACAAATAGAAAGATAAAAGAAGCACAAAATTGCCATCCCACAATGCTGCTTGGCATTGTAGGATTGGCCTAGTCTTCTTGTATCCAATTTACAAAGAAAAAGATATTAATTCTTCTGCACAAATGGCTTCTGTTTGATCTACATCACTAAGCTCTGTGATTCACCTAATAGACTGCAACTGCAAGGTTGTGGAGAGCTTACATACAAAATCAACATAAACTCAATCAGTTTATTGCAGAAACATGAGGAGAATATTTAACAATATCAATAACACATATAATGAAAGAAACAAGTGAAGCAAATAAAATTAAATCAGAACAGATGCAGTAAAAAGTCAAACAAATTACCATGAGTTTGTCTATCATATCAACTTGCAGTAATAGAATTCCCTTCTTCATGGTTATCATACATGACAAACCAAATTGTTATTCTAGAAGACAGCTTAAAATTACCCTTATCATTGTAAAGGTAATGGGGGGCACTTGCAAGAATGAACCAATTTCAAACCTTCCTTATCAAAATAAGGCAGCGTATATATCTAATCAGCATACAAGGTTGTGGTGTAATGATTATGGGGTACATTCAAGCATGACCTAGGTTTCCAGTTTTTAAGAATGCAGTCCAAGTTCATAGCCCACATCGCATTAAGATGGGCCATAACATCAAACAAGAATTACCAGGTGAAAGAGGAAAAAAAGGAATTCTCATTTAAGGGCATAACTTAAGCTTGCTCCATTGGGTGAGCCAGCCGAATTTAATAACATGGCAACCCTCAGACGTACACAACCAACAAAAAATAAGGGGAGTTAACTGACCTTACAATTCTACACAATCCTAACCATGTCTATTTCCTCTTTGCAGGTGCACAACACAAATCACACAACATACATAAAACATGTCTAACTAGTCAAAGATAATCCATTGCACCAAAATTGAGAATCTTCTCAATAGGATGTACCAAAACATACCTGGGAAAGACTGACATTCAATATAATACCAAACCAAAAGAAATCAATAGTCACACTAACCATGGCCTTCTGATCCACATTTCATTCACATGAATGGGCCTTATGATCCACACCATTTGCTGCCATACTACCCATTCTGTAACATTTTACTTTACCCCACCCTTTCCTCTCTTTCAAGATGCATTACTTCTCTTTTTTCCCTCCAATTTTGCACCGTTTTCAGTATATCTTCTACTCATTTTGTTTCCATCTTTTTACATGACATCACAAGAACCACTTTCATGTTCCTCCCTCACAACCACAGCTTCTTACTCTCCAATAGAGTGTCACATTCATTGTTAGAAAACGGTTTGCATAACAACATATCCATTTGGAAAAGCTGTGATTTGGAAAAAACATGTATATAGTGAAGAAAAAAATTTCAAGTCTTTTAAGATGGACATTTTTATGTGGACATGTAGCAGTAATGTTCTAAACATTTAATTATTAAAAAAAAAGGCATTTGAGGCCTTATTTAAAACAATGAACAATATTCATATAACAACATGTTCAACTTTGTGAAACTTCAAAGACAATAAAATTGTAAAAACTTATTCCTGCAAACACAACCTAATCATATTTTTTTGAAGAAACTTCAAGCTGTCTATTAGTATAGAGGTTTTCATAGACTTGACCTAGAATTATCTGGCATAGATTCTGTCATATTTCTATTTATAACAGGTATCTAGAAATTTGGAAATACTATAATACATAGTGACACCTCACTACAGCACACACAAAATGAGTTTAACCTTTTCCTTAAAATCGTCTATTTATCCCTTTGTCAAAAACAATTCTTGCAAGCCAAAAATATGCTGCCCTAGTTGAAAATTCGATAAACTATAAGAAGAATGAGTTTAAACTGTGTAACACAAACACATAAATACCTGAGCAAGTCCTTCAATCTCTTCTGGCATTGTAGCACTAAACAATAGAGTCTGATGATGTTTAGGAAGGTTCCGCATAACCTACAGCAGTGAGTAGTATTTCTATGAGATTACAAAGAATAGTAAAAATATCGTTAAACAGAATGTCAACTCCTACCTGTAAGACAAGGGGACACAAGCTCATAAGTAATTAGAAATTAACAGCCTATGTGTTCAGAGCACTAAGCAAGTAAAGAAGTTGACTATTAGTTTATGGCCTATGATAGCTTATATTGTTTGAAGGACGGATGGTTAAAAAACACTGAACCTAACCCTAAATACTGAAATGAACTGAAAATGACCACAGTATTACATTCTTCAAAACTGGATTGTCATATGGCATAGAGAATAACACAAAGGAGATTGGTTTCGAGGGAGAAAACAATAATGCAAAATATCAGAAGTTTGGTTCATAGAATTATTTATATTTACAAAATACAAAGAACTATTTATATTTACAATTGCAGTATAAGACCAGGCCCAACACATTATTTTGAACTGTTAATTCACCTCTCTTATTTGAGGTTCAAACCCCATGTCTAACATTCTATCAGCCTCATCCAGTACAACAAAAGAAACCCTAGAAAGAGAACTGTTGCCCTGTTGCAGATGATCAATAAATCTTCCAGGAGTGGCAACCACAATTTCAACTCCTGCTCTCAGCTCTGACCTCTGAAGAAAGCAAACACACAGCGAAACATAAAGCAACAAAAGAAAACATCAGAGAAAATAAGGAATACAGACTCTAAAAACTAGAAAAACAAATTGTTTATAGCATATTTTGCATGCAATTTTCAGCAGATTCATGTACTGCTATGTACTGCTTGCTTCCAGCTATAATATGATTTTATATGCAGGGATTATAGCAAAACACATTTGAAGAAAAAGAGTTCTTTGAACCTGCTCCGCAATATTTGTTCCTCCAACAACGACAGCAGTCCTGAATGACTCCAATGATTTACTGAAAGCCTTTACCTGAAATGCAGCCAAAAAGTATACTGAAATGAAAAGACAAATATATATCATACACCTTCACATTTAAAGCTTAGTTTAAACCAACTTACATCAAACATTTACATGTGATTGACCTAATATAGTCCAAGATCGCATACATTAAGAAAGTTTATCCACTCAATCTATCTCTTTATCCAAAATTTCTTCATAAATTTCCAATAAAAAGGTGCAGACATAATGAAACTAAAATTCTCAATCCAGTGGACATCTTTTATACGTTGCAATTCTGAAATGTTTTAGGAATTACACAGTAGATCTGTCAGAGATCATTATGGTTCAAGACCGTTCAACCCATGACATTTTAAAGTCTGGTAGAACCACAGACCTGCTTAGACAATTCTCAAGGTTTTGTATCCAACAACAGAGAAGTACAACCAAGACGAATAAGATTCTGCACACAATTTACATGCAAAGAGTTGTTGGCCTCAAAGTTTGACTCTGCAAATCCACATGCAGTTCAAATTGAATATCCATACCAACCTCCCACACGTTGATATGGAGCTATATTATTAATTTTCAATAAATAGTGACTTTCTGATAGTAAAATTGACATTTATTTCAATTCCTCAACCATCACTAAGTCCCTTTCTGTGTTTTCACAGTAATACCTCTATGGAATCTTTCTTTCCACATTCTCCTTTTCTGTGTTTTAAAGTCATCAAAATCAATTCCCTGAGCTAAGTCCTATTATTTTCTTAGCTTTTGGTTATATACTTTATTAACAAGAAAATAATATCTTAAACATTCCTGATATCTTCTAGACCTAAAGGCTATATGCATAGACCAGCAACTGACTGCAACATGTCCCAGCTCTTCCAGTACAAACAAACACTTATTGAATAATAGTTCAATTTCAATACAAAGTTTAAAATTTTCCTAGGAAGTTATTTCACTGGAGTCAAATGGTTGTGGAGACTTCTCAACTGCATATGTAATGAATTCAAAGCCCTCGCTTTCCAAAAGAAAAACAAAAGATTAGGCAGTCCAATCCATTAAGAGTGACACACAATTCCATAACAGCGTGATTCAATTCTGGAAACCACAGCTTCAAAAATAATGGTATCATCCGTCAAGCTAACTCATCCTCTTACAGACTCTAAGTCATTACTTGAAATTCTTTAATTCTTAAATTTTAAACAGCTCTGCAACAGAGATGCAGACTAAAAGAACTTTTAACAAAGTTGCCTACATGGGTCTTCATCCTCAAGTAGAGGGTCATGCCCCCGAAATATCAACACTAAAAACCCTAACGTTGAAATGCAAATGAATAAATAAAATTCAAAAATATAAAAAATAAATCTTATAATCATTATAATATGATACTCAAAACATTAATAAAATATATAAAAAATTTAAAAAACTGATATAAAAATAAATATAATAACAATAAATTAAATTTGTAAATATTAGTAAAATAACAAATATATAATATATTAATATAAAATATATATAAAATAAAATAACAAACATATTAAAGGCAGTGATTATGTTATTAAAGAGCAAAATGCAGCGATCAGATCAGACAGCAGTGATTCATGTTTAAAGGCTGTAATTAATATATATTGGAGGAGCAGCAATGTATATATTAACAAATAAAAAGAAAGCTCAGATTTGTTAAAAGAAAAGCAGAGATCACAAAGGGAAATGTCTCTTCATAAGAGCATCATAGTTTGAAGAGGTATGTCTCCTCATTAGGACATGAAGATATAAATAGGAATTGCATTTTGGGATATGAAAAGGGAAAAACTATATGTGAAGGAGCAGAGATAAAATAGGCAGATCTAAGAGAAATATAGGCAGACCTTCATGAGGCATATACAGATTTGGAAGAGCATTAAAATGAAGGACATAGCATTCAAGAATAAATAATGATTTGCACTCAGAAAAGGAAATGGAATGGAACAAAATCAGATTTTAAGCAGATATATGAAGCAGCGAAGAAGGGAATGGGGAAACAAGGAGAGAAAGAGGAGTTTTTCTGAGCATAGCAGCGGATACATTGAAGCAGAAATGCATGAGCAGAAGAAGATGGTTCAAGAAGAGTTATATGAAGACAAATGACAAATCAATAAGGGAATCATTCATGAAAAAGAAATCTGAAAGAAGAACACAGAATCGAATCTTGGAAGAAGAAATAAATAAGAAGTCTAGAACATATTTCGCAGTGCAGCAGCAGAAGTAATCAGATAAGTAATTATGATTATACAATAATGTTGCTTGCAGCAATTATTAATCCTTATTAGTCATTATTCAATTGAAACTAATCTGTTTGTTTATCTTTAAGCAATATCTTCTGAATATTGAGAACAAATCCATTGAAGAAGAAGAATATTCAGACCAGCAATCATCTACAGGGAAAATCAATAAAAAGAAAATAGAGGTCTGCCATCCTCCCAATTGGAAATAACTGATAGTTGGCAGCAGACTGATTTCTTGAATCAGTGTGATATTATTTTGGTTTAGCAATAATTGGTCATGAAGGGATGAGGCAAGAGTGCAAAGGGAGAACTACGAGAAGGCCACCCTATTATGCAAAAGGGAGAACTACTAAAAGGGCACCCTATTATGCAAAAGGGAGAACTGCTAGAAGGGCACCCTATTGCAACCTCCCACCTATCCCCAAGTGAATAAAGTGTTGAAGAAAATGAAGAAAGGTCTTCAATCATAAGAGGAGAGGTTGGCATGATGGAGAACTGTGTAAAGCCCTCACTAGGTACACCACCTCATGATGACGGTTGAGGACCACCATATGAGGCCACAGAGGATAAGGTCCTGCTGTTGGGCCTAGGGGAGGATACTTGGGGCATCTCATCATGTCCTCCTCATTATGGCTGAGCCCACATAGTCTTTGGGACTCATTATAATGATATATATAATCTGTCTTAGACTTAGAATACATTGTTGAAGGTTTCCATGACCAAACTTACATCATCTCAATTTTAAATAGGAATTATATCTTTAACTATAATCTGCTATTGGCTTCATTTGGAGTTGTGATTTCAAGCTGAAATATAAGGTGATCCCAAAAGGGGACGTTACAAGTGGTATCAGAGCATGTTCCTACCAGCCTGCGGGACATACCTACTTTAACTGCCATTCAATTAGAATTAACTATTCAACCTTCTTCTCGAGTAGGCCAATCATGTGTTTCTAGCATACTTTTTGACCTACATATATTTATGCAATTATGTGTATACCTTGCATATACTTTGTGACTTCAAGTGTATATTGTGTACTCATGTGTATACTTGGTGACCTTGGGATGGTGGATGGACCCGCGGTGTAGTATGGGATGCATTGAATCCCCTTCCCAGTTGTTAGCCAGTATACTTGTCCTTGTGGGGTTGAGGACAGACCCGTGGTGTAGTATGGGATGCACCGAATCCTCTTCCCATTTGTCCAATGGTGCAAAAGACCGGAGGAAAGGATAGGACCCACGGTGTAGTGCACAATGCATCAATATTCTTTCTATCTAGGATTACGGACATGTGTTAGTCAGCCATTGTGATGTGTTAGTTAGCCATTGTGTATGTGATGAATGTTAGAGCTAGTCACCATGTATTTGTGATGTATGCTAGAGCTCATTATTGGGTATTTGTGATGTATAATCGAGCTCGTCATTGTGTTTATGATTACTTTATGCTTAAAAACTATGCAAATATTAAAAATCTTGTCTGTCAAAATGTTTTTGGGGTTGGAAGGCACTAACAAATTAACTTATCTAAAACTGAATTATTATTAGTATCCAAATGCAATAATGAAGAGTTGTAACTATTGAAGTGAAAAGGTGTGACTCCCTCAAATTTGTGATACAAAAGGGAGAGCATTTTATCCATACCATCATTTGAGGGATTCAATTAAACCTTAAGCAATTTTGCAAGAGACTTAAATTAAGTTCTCAAAGATAGTGAAGACGTGTGAAAATGTGAAAAGTTGTGACCCTTCAAATATGGAAGACTGTGACTCCCTCAACAATAAAATATAAAAAATGGGGAATCACCTCCTATAAAGAAACCATCAACAAGAAATGAATCTAACAATCAACTTGGAAGTAAAGTATGGTTGTCAAAGGCAGTCATAAAGAGTGGTGACTCCTTCAAGAAATGAATATGAGGGATGAATCAATTCATTGACATTCAATAAGCAATCATCACCCATCAAATCAAACAATAATTTTCCAAGATATGAAAATGGGGATATGTCAAACAAGAATGATAACCTTCAATTAAATTGGGAGGTTGGAACACGAATTGGAAAATAGGGTAAAACTATAAATTTAAGTCCTATTGCTGGCTAGGAATGCTAAACTATTATACATCTTTTTGGTTGACTTGATCAATCCCATAAACTTGCACTTAAGTATTAATTACTTATGGGAATGATAGATTTTTGACTAAAACACTATAAATTTCTCATTAGAAACAAACTTGCCTCAAACTTTGTTTCAATGTTTCCACAAAATGAAACATACTTTATCTAAGGGAAAATTGTCATTCAAACATCTAGGTCCTTTACACAAGTGCAAAAGTGATTTCACACAAAGGAGTGGATCCTGATATTCAGGACATTTCCACAATCCATCATGACTTTAGATTTCAACAAAGGGAAATAAAAAGTTTGTATCATTGCCTGGGATCCTTGAGGTAATGAAAGGAGAGGAAACTTGTCTTAAAATAACAAATATTGCCAAAAATCTTGGTTTTGTTGTTGAGAGATATTGAGAAATAACAGTACATAAGACAAAAAATTGCCCTCATACCTTAGAGGATGGCATTAACCTTATTGGTAGTAAATTGAGGCAAAGAATACTAACAGTTACTCTCCAAGGACATAGGGTCAAACATAACCAAAACAACCATCACTTGGTTTAGAATTCCTACAATTGAAGCTCATATTGTGTGATTGCTTGAGGACAAGCAATCTTGGGCAGGTGGACTATCATGCCCCCGAAATATCAACACTAAAAACCCTAACATTGAAATGCAAATGAATATATAAAATTCAAATATATAAATATAAATATTAGCAATTTAAATATTATAATCATTATAATATGATACAAAAAATATTAATAAAATATATAAAAAAATTTAAAAACTAACATAAAAATAAATATAATAACAATAAAAAGGGCGGGGGGCCTAGCTCGATTGGCTAAAGCATCCTATTGCAAGCAAGAAGTCACGACGTTTAGTCTCCCCCCAAACCCGTGGTACTGGAGGGCATGTCGTGCCAGCACAACCGGTCACGTGAAAAAAATTTACCAGGCGCACTGCAGTTTAGAGGGGGACGGATACCCGACCGATTCCTGCTGTCTAAAATACATATATATATAACAATAAATTAAATTTATAAATATTAGAAAAATAACAAATATATAATATATTAATATAAAATACATATAAAATAAACACACACATATTAAAGGCAGCGATTATGTTATTAAAGAGCAAAATGCAGCGATCAGATCAGACAGCAGCAGTTCATGTTTAAAGGCTGTAATTAATATATATTGGAGGAGCAGCAATGTATATATTAACAAAAAAAAAAGAGTGCTCAGATTTGTTAAAAGAAAAGCAGAGCTCACAAAGGAATATGTCTCTTCATAAGGGCATCATAGTTTGAAGAGGTATGTCTCCTCATTAGGACATGAAGATATAAATAGTAATTGCATTTTGGGATATGAAAAGGGAAAAAATATATGTACAGGAGCAGAGATAAAATAGGCAGATCTAAGAGAAATATAGGCAGACCTTCATGAGGCATATACAAACTTGCAAGAGCATTAAAATGAAGGACATAGCATTCAAAGATAAATAATGATCTGCACTCAGAAAAGGAAATGGAATGGAACATAATCAGATTTAAAGCAGATCTATGAAGCAGCGAATAAGTGAATGGGAAAGAGGAATTTTTCTGAGCATAGCAGCAGATACATTGAAGCAGAAATGTGTGGGCAGAAGAAGATGATTCAAGAATAGGTATATGAAGACAAATGACAAATCAATAAGGGAATCATTCATGAATAAGAAATCTGAAAGAAGAACAGAGAATCGAATCTTGGAAGAAGAAATAAATAAGAAGTCTAGAACATATTTCTCAGTGTAGCAGCAGATGTAATCAGATAAGCAATAACGATTATACAATAATGATGCTTGCAGCAATTATTAATCCTTATTAGTCATTGTTCAATTGAAACTAATCTGTTTGTTTCTCTTTAAGCAATATCTTCTGAATATTGAGAACAAATTGATTGAAGAAGAAGAATATTCAGACCAGCAATCATCTACAGGGAAAATCAATAAAAAGAAAATAGAGGTCTGCCATCATCCCAATTGGAAATAATTGATAAGTTGGCAGTAGATTGATTTCTTGAATCAATGTGATATTATTCTGGTTTACAAATAATTGGTCATGAAGGGATGAGGCAGGACTACAAAGTGAGAACTACTACGAGAAGGTCACCCTATTATGCAAAAGGGAGAACTGCTAGAAGGGCAACCTATTATGCAAAAGGGAGAACTGCTAAAAGGGGACCCTATTATGCAAAAGGGAGAACTGTAAGGACATCCTATTGCAGCCTCCCAACTATCCCCGAGTGAATAAATTGTTAAAGAAAATAAAGAAAAGTCTTCATTCATAAGAGGAGAGGTTGGCATGATGGAGGAGAACTATGTAAAGCACTCACTAGGTACACCACCTCATGATGATGTTTGAGGACCATCGGTTAAGGACCACATGAGGCCACAGAGGATAAGCACCTGCTGTTGGGCCTAGGGGAGGATACTTAGAGACACCTCATCATGTCCTCCTCATTATGGTTGAGCCCACATAGTCCTTGGGACTTGTTATAATGATATATATAATCTTTCTTAGACTTAGAATCAAATGTATTTCATGGATTATGTCTGTCATATTCATCTAACATTGTTGCAGGTTTCCATGACCAGACTTACATCATCTCAATTTTAAGTAGAAATTATATTTTTAACTATAATCTGCTATTGGTTTCATTTGGAATTGTGATTTTAGGGCGAAATATAAGGTGATCCCAAAAGGAGACATTACATAGAGAAGAACAATTTAACATTAAAGCCTTTAAATTTCCATAATCCATAGCATTAAGAGATAAATTGTGTACAGCATCATGGAAAACATTTTGAACCACTCATTGTCATTTGTCATATATGAAAGCAGATGTGGTTTCCTTATATAGATACCAAGATTAATAATGAAGAGTAAAAGACCAACATTTAATTATATCCTCCACTAAATAATGCCTTATTACAATATTAAATAATTATTATGTAGGCATTGGGGTTGACCCCGCAGTGCAACGGTTAAGTTGTGTTGATGCATGTTTTGTGACACAACAAACATTTACTAGAATAAAGTGTCCAAGACGCTCTATCCCCTCTTGAAAAACTACCTTCTATGCTAAGATTGCAAGTAAGATCATATGGTAATTCCAATGTTTAAGATGAATGCGGATGAGCTCTGTGGTTTTGATGTGATTTGCTGGTTATGACAAGGGGACTTACTTTTGCGAATTACTCTGGGAAGTAGAGACATGAATACAGTATCATTTTGGATTTTTTGATTATATAAAAAAAAGTGAAAAAGATTAAGGGTTTAAGAGATCCTATGCTATTCCTAAGAAATCAAGAGACGACGAAGATTAAATGAAACCAAATAAACAATGCTCTGCTTCACCACATTATACGACAACTACACAGAGCAAGTGCAATCTTCTGGGAATGTGCTTATGATTTTCACGTAATGAATAATTACCATCAAATTGAACAATAACTATCCAAACAGAAGTTAAGCATCCACGAAAAAGCTCAGTCTAACTTTGCACATTGAGTGAAAAGCATCCACTCAAAGAAAGTATGCGCTAGGTTTCACTAGTCTCCGTTATCAATCCATCATTTTTTTAACATACATTCTAATTCAAATTTACTAAGTGAGAAAGAAAATATGCGACCATGCAACTATTTGACAATCAAGGATTCAAGGCACCTCATGCTTTTGAGCTTTATTATCACAATAGTGTTTTCACAACAATCTCATAAACTCTCTTATTTTCGACAATCTAATTCTCTTGAATCTGCTCTAACTTCTAATGAATTCTAATTCTTCTTCTAATCTCCTATCTTCTAATTTTCTAATAAAATGAAAGAGAGCGAGGGGGGTTTATATAGTATTTCAGAATTACAATGAACGGCCAAGATTGAAATGAGATCAATGGCCCAGATTTAACATGACTAAACCCTAATTAGGGTTTCCAAAATATCAACCAGTTAACTAGAGAAAACCTCATACATCTGGAGTGGCATCCTTATCCACTTGTGCGGCATTGTGTTCGTCGAATCTGGACACGATCAAGCCGACCTCCTCCATGGCAATGTCTGGCAGCGCGTTGACGTTGTATTTTTGCAAGTCCAAGCTCTCAGCACATCCTGCAAAAGTGGCCGCCCATTCTGGTTCCTGTAGCAAGAAAGTATTTCTGATAGTCATGAAGTTGAAGACCCTGGTGAAGTTTTCTTTCATGAGTGGCCCGATGGAGGTGGAGAAAATTTTCTGCACTTGTTCTTTTAAATTCTTTGGCCGCAAATGTTTCTTCCGGACAACATCTTTGTCGAGCATATCGGCAGCCATCTGGTAAATTTTACTCCGAATCTCTTTTGCCTGTTCTTCAACTTTGGTGCCATCTTGCTTCACCTTTTCTAGGACTCCTCTCCGTGAAATCAGAGCATAATACCATCCATTGAAATCATATGCAGCTCCAGCCTCAATGATCCCGTCATCAATCAACTTTTGTTTCGAGATGCCCTTCAATTCTCGAATGCATGGGATAATCCTGTTCTGAATGTCTTCGAGGCTACCCCAAGATTCTGCTAAGTCTGCAACCCGTGACAGCAAAAAGGAAACCTACTCATACACACATGCCAGCTTTTCCGCGAACACCATTGCTTCTTCTTTCCTTCCATCCATCCAATCCTTAGCCTCTCGTGCTGTAGTCAACTCTTCTTCAAAATTTCGGATTGGTTCTAGTGAAGATTTTGGAGGTGGAAGCGTTGCTTGATCACCTTCATTTAGTGGCTTGGTCAAGAGCTGGATGTAATTTTTTAGGCGGTCAATCTCTTTTTTATATTCCTTTTTCTTGGCTACTTCCCTTTCCAGCCTAGACTTGATAGTGGCAACGGAATTGTCCAAGTCCTCGACTTCTTGCCCTTTCGTTGTTGGACCCATGTCAATGGTCGTGATGGCGTACTCATCCGGGGCAATCTCATCGTGGAAGTTATCAGCTGTAGGTACTACAATTTGTACTGTGCGGTTGCCAACCTCATCTCTTCGGATGGTGGAAAATTTCTTGGCCTTCTTCCTCGGGGCAGTTTGTTCTAGCCTTGCCAAGAAATCTGTGGCATCGTCTTCTTCAGGAACCTCTGCTAGTGCTTTAACCTATCTTTTAGCCAATCTGGGATGGGTTGGCTGCTCAATTTTGTCTCCTGCTGATCTTGAACTTCTTGAATATCCCGTATTTCTTGTTCTTCCTGAATCTCTGGTATATTATGAAGTTCTTGGACATTTGGAATTTCTTGCACGGATGGGTCCTCTTGGATTCCTTTGAGGGCGGAAATCATTCCTTCCTCGAATTCTCCATCCATAATATCTAAATCATTGTCGGATTCAAGGATCGGTGCCTGTAGGAGAGGGTTGAGCATCGTCTTCCAGTTGTATTGGCTCTACTTCTCTGACTGGGGAAGGAATCCTGGCACTCTCCAAAGACTCTTTATCCATGGCAAGAATTTCTTCTATATTTCTGGAAGTGGCAGACTAAAGAGGTCTGGATTTGTGCTTCTTCCGAGAAGGCCCTTCATCTATCATTTTACCCTTGTCCTGTTTTGCAGATTTATCAATTTCTTTCCTCTTTCCCAAGTTGGCTGCATCTATTGGCCCATCTCCATGAGATGCACCGGCGTTTGAAGAACAGGACTCTGTATCGCCCATCAATTCGTACGTGAATTGCACATTCCTTTGCCTTAGAGTTTCTACCTGCTGATCTATCCACCATTGAGAATACTTGAAAACAGGTCGCATGAATGTTGCAAGGTCACCCGTCTCAGGCTCAGACCATCTCATAGGGGGGAGTGGCTCGTTCTGATTGAAGCCTGGCTGCACATACCTTCCGTCATCCTGTAGTTGATCAGGTACTTTGAGAATCTCTGTTGCCCTTATCATACTTAGTGGCAATCTTGACCACAACCTTTTCCTCACGTCATATTCGTCTGCTGCATTAGCCCAGAAGTCTTCCAAATCTACCCGGTGCTTGTACTTCTCCCCGTCCACAGTCTTGATGTGATGGAGTGGATCAAAGTTATTCTTGGACTTGTATGATATGAACGGATATTGTTGGATCTCCAGTCGAGCAATCTCCGCTGCTTGAGCTGTTGGACAGGATTCCTCCATGTTGCCAATGAAGAAAGGAAAGGTGACAGCCGCCTTCTGTTTTGGCCTTTGAATATTTTGATACGCCTCCAATTGCCTCAGCACTTCCAGCAAAACCATTTTGTTGGTTGGATAGATGGGCAGTCTATAAGGATTTCCTAAGAATCCTTGGATCCTGATGTAAGTGAACCTGGGATATTGGATGAACCACGATCCATATCTGCCAATCAAACTCTTGGCTTCACGGGTGAGTCTCTAATGTGTTCCGCCTTGAAGAAGCCGAGTGATGTACATCAGAAAGGCATCATGAGCTCGTCGGAAATGCGACTTCTCTTTTAGTTGCAATTGCGGATAACAATCATATACCTTGAGTTGTCCTTCACCATTGCCAACCACACCTTTGCAAATCAAGCCAGAATACTTGTAATACCTTGCAAGTGCATATACGACGTACGAGCTCATGTGGAAGGTCTTGGTTTCCTCTAGGTTTACCAACTGTTCATGGAGGTTATCACTAATCATTCTGGACCAGTTAAACATCTTGACTCCAGTAATTATTTCATCAATAAAATAATACATCCAGTTTTCGAAAGGCACGCCATGAGGGTTGCCTACTATTTCGTTCAGCAGCAAAACTATGTCGCCATATTCTTCCTTGAAATGCATTCTAACCAACTTCTTCGGCATCTTTCCTGCAGTTGGTTTGGGCTTCAGCAACCAATTCTTGTTTATGTTGGACGCAGAAAGGTCTTGCTAGTTCTGGTAAAGTTTCAGTGCATCCTCCTTAGTGCGATAGGACGTTCTATTGTAAACTGGAATCCCGAAAATTTCCTGAATGGCTAGCTCGGACAAGTATGCGAGAATTCTTCCATCAGGAGCTTCTATTTGCCTTTCTCGCGCATTATAGTGCAGTGTGCATTCCACCATAAGTTCCGGACACTCCTTTGCTGGTGGAAATCCAGCTGCGTGAACAATTCCGTTGCGCATCATTCTTATCGCAATTGGCGAAGGTAGACGTCCATCGCTCCTGTACATTCTTTTCCTGAAGTCTTCGAGGTCCGCGTGGCCAAGATTGGTGTCTACAACATGCTCCCACTTGGACTTGATCTTTGACTGCATCTGCACACCTTTGCTGGCAAACTTCATCCTTACCGCTTCGAAAATAAATCTGCAATGAAAAGGCAAAGAAAATATTTAGAATTCGAAATTTAAATCACTTTGCAATATATTCCAGCTAGCTGTTAAATTAGACTTCATGAAAAAATCAAGCTGGAAAGAAAAATAAATGATGAAGCTTTATGTCAAAATGAAGTGGACAAAGTAAATCTGCCTGGATCTTTTGAAAGAAATGATAACAATCACAATGCAAGCTGGCAAAAATTTGCTTCTTTCACTTCACTGCAGACTTTTCTCACTTTGCCTTAAGACAAATTTCTTCTCACACTTTTCTTTCGAAAACGAATGATTGTAAAAATGAGAAGTGAAATCAATTATAAGGTGAGAAAATCGATCCAATTAGCAAATTTCTAATGTTTCCTTCAAATTTGAGTTTTAACTTGTCTTTCACTCAGCTTCCGGGTGGCAAGTTTTATCTTTAGCGATAATATCTGGGAAAGTTTCCAAATTCAACACCAGTTCAACCAAGCTCTTTTTGTCTTCTTTCCAATTTCGACTTTTCAAGACTTATCTCTTTGGGTGTTGGAAAATAAATAATTAAAATAATTATTCTATGTGTTATTTCCAACCCATTCGTTTTTTATGGCGAATTATTTTTGTCTAAGGCAATTTGATTTTTTCAAATTTTTTATTTGCCTTAGGTGAATTTTCTTTCTTCCAAATTGTTTTGCCATAACTTCTTTTGTCCAAAATTATTTTGCCATAAGTCCTTTCATCCAAAATTATTTGGCCATAATCTTCAATCGTCCAAAATTATTTTGCCATGATTTTTAATCATCCAAAGCCTCTGGCAAAATTTATTTCATCTTCCTAAATCATCTGGCATGATTTTAAGTCATTGGCAGAAATTTCTCTAGACATTTTGATGTTTGGACTTAGGCGAATTTTCTTTCTTTTCACGCATGGCGAAATTTTAAAGTGTCAAGCATATATTTTTAATTTCTCAAACATTTATACATAGGCAAAAATTTCCAATTTTCTCCTTCTCCATGATGTGGCAGACTTTGCCTATGTTTAGGCCATCAAATCTTAAGCTAGGCGGACTTCACTCGTTTTCTAGCCATTTACCAATTGACTAAGGGCGGACTTCAGCACTTAGCTTGCCATTTTGTCTTTGGTCAAGGGCGGACTTGAGCTCTTCTCTTGCCATTTCCTTTTGCTCAAGGTGGACTTGCCTTGTTTCCTTGCCACTTAACCTTTGGGTAGGGGCGGACTTTAGGTCTTTCTTTGCCATTTCCTACTTGAACATGGGCGGACTTGGATACTTTTATTGCCATTCATTCCTTTTGACCTGGGGCGGACTTCAGCTCTCTTCAAGCCACTTCAACTTTTGGCTGGGCGGACTTAGCCAATTTGCATGCCATTTCCTTTTACCCAAGGCGGTCTTTCATTTGTCTTAGGCCATTCAACTTTTCCTTGGCTATGCCTTAGCCATTTCATCTTTTGTCTAGGGGCGGACTTTAGCACTTAGCTTGCCATCTTCCACTCTTAGCTGGGCGGACTTGGCTACTTTTATTGCCACTTTCTTATGTTCAAGGCGGACTTGCCTTGTTTCCCTGCCACTTAATGCTTTGTCCAAGGGGCGGACTTTATTAATTTCCATGCCACCTAATGCTTTGTCCAAGGGCGGACTTCACCACTTCTCAATCCATCTTCACTCTAGCTGGGCGGACTTCACCTTATGGCTTGCCATTGGAGGGCGGAGTTTGCTATGTGGCTTGCCATTCCATCTCTTGGCTAAAGCAGACTTCCTTCAATTCATTGCCACACAAGGGCGGACTTACCCTTGTGTCTTGCCATTCAGCTTTATGTCCAAGGGCAGACTTCTCATGATATTGTGCCATTGTTTCATCTGTCCAAGGCGGACTTGGCCTGATCTTATGCCATTTTCCTCCTGGCTGAAGCTTTTTGACATCAATTTCTCCTTTCTCCATGCTGGTTGGACCTCCATAATTCCAAACTTAGGCGAATTTCCATGATTACTCAGATTTTATCCATGATCTGCTCAGATTTCTTGATGAATTTCCAGATTTTTAACCAATTTGTTGACTGATTTATCACTTTATTCACCATTTTTCTGTGCTTTTCCAGAATTCTCTGTGATTTTTACCAGATTTCTCATCATTTTCCAGAATTTCACCATGAACTCAAAAATTTTCAAATCCATTTTCTAAGAGTTTCATTGATCTTTTCGAACTTCTGAGTGGATTTTTGAAACTCGAGACCTTTCCAAATATAGAAACTTTCTAAAAATAGAAATTTTCCAAAAATAGCAACTTTCCAAAAATAGACCCTAAAAAATAGGGATCTCAGAATTGCTCAAAAGTGCCAAAAAAGTAGGTCCTAAAAATAGGGGGCCAGAGTGAAAAACCCTAAAAACTGGGAGGTGTCGGAATTGACTGAAATGACAGTCGATCTTCGTCTCCCAGGCCTCATAAGCATGATGGCGATGTTTGCACAGTGATCCAGGCTAAGACTCATTTGCTTGACTCAAGTGACCATTCGAAATTCAGACTCAAAACCCCAAACGGAGACCGGAAGAAAACCAAGACGCAACGACAAAACCCTAAAAAGCAAAATATGAGGGTCCCCATTTGCAATGGGGCGAGGTGTGAATTAGGTCACAACAAGTTGCAAGGGCAGCAATTGGGCTGTCTAAGGTTCGAATCCCATGGTGGATAGTGGGATTGTCGTAGGGAGAAAACGGCTGCGGGAGGTCAACAAAAGGCAGCAGCAACAATGGATCTCGCCTCAACTCGCACCGGTGGAGCGAAAGCTTAAAGTCGGATTCGACACCATTGGGTTGCAAGGCAGTGGTGAGTAGCAATGGTGGGTATGGAAATATCAAGGATGGGGTCCCCCGTATGTGGCCTCACTGGTTCATAGCTCCAGTCAAAAGCGTTGGGTGCTGCCCCTTAGCAGCGATTTACCGAACAAAAAAAAAATAATTATGTAGGCATTAATTAAAAGAATATTATGGCTAATTAAGTGATTAATTATTCAATTAACCTCTGTGTATTTTAAGAATGTGAATGATGGATCTCCCTAAAGCATTGAGTACTAAAATCACATCCTTGTTGAGATTGTCAAGATGTTAACAAATAGGAACAGGCCCCCTAATTTTGCAATCAAAGCTGTAGCTTGGAAGCAATTTTGGGCTAAGCCTTCCACAGCTCTCAAAAAAGTTATGGCATGCAGCAAAATTGGTTTATGACTCTCTCCCACAGTTTAGGCTTTTGCAAAACCTAGCAGGTGGACCTCATAACAACACTGAATATCTGTAGAATAATGGGTTTATCACAATGAAAAAAACAGATAAATGGTTCATGCAAATACAACAAGGGTTTGAAAATAATGTTGCAATATTAATTTCCTTGTACCTTTAATGGGTGAGCATGAACATATTAAAAACATCTAAGCTGATGTACAACACCAAAGTGAAATTCTTTACTTTTATATTTGTGTGAATGGATAGGGATACTAGAGAAGATCGGTGTCTACTCCTTGGGATAATAGAGTCTAAAGCCTATTCCAATATGCTATTATAGCAGCAATTGACCTTGGGGTTCATCAATAATCTATTATTGCCTTACAATAACATAAACCCTCGTTATTGACTTACTAAATGAGATTCTACTTACTAATCCTCCACGAACACCACACACCTTAATTGTTATTTGAAAAGATTTACCACCCTCCTTGAAGATGAACTAATCAAACCTTCAAATCCTATAGCAAATATGCAGGCACAAATTTTCTACTCTCCTTGAGAATCCAATTCTTTTTAAGAATATGCAATATAGTGCGAGGGACAATCAGAATCATAAGCATGTATTCATATCATTATCACAAAACAAACTAGAACAAAGTTGCAGACTTTGTTATCTTTCAAGAACTAGAGTACAATATTCAACAAAGTTTTTATTTACAATTTTCTCTCCAAAAAATCCCAAACCTTACAAATGAAAATGATTTTACATTATAATTTCCCTGAATTTGGCACTCAAATTTGAGAATCATTACAAATAAAAAAATTAAAAATCATGTTGATTTTTCTTCTATGGTATGTCGAGTTAGTATTCTCTTTTTCAAAATGTTTTTAGAATCTTGAAAAATAGCCACCATTTCGAATTTGCAACTCTCGCATCTATTTTTGTCTTCATGGGTAATTGTGAAAAACATGCACAACTTCTGAAAGCTATAACTTTGGATCCGGAAACCTGATTGACCTCCCATTCTTTTAAACTGAAGATTTCAAAGTGCTCTACACTCTTAAAAAGCACTACACTTTTAGCAACTTTCAAGGCAAAAATCTTTCTTAAAACTTCAAGATCCAATTTGAATACTTTTTTACAATTTTGAGGTTTTGAAACTTTAATATCTTGGTATCTACAAATGATCTTGAACTGTTTTTTTCACTACAGGATGATTTCGCAATTCCAGAGCTATAGGTAAATTTTTATGTCCATACATGCTCATCTAACAGCACTATCTACAAATAGCAGGTTACTATTTTTAGACAAAGAAAATTTGACTTTACCAGATTATTTCAGGGGACCTTTTATGCAAATATGACACTTTACAAGCTCAAGAAAATCAATATTGACCAACTTTGACACAGACAAATTTCTTTGCCATTGACACTGAAGGGGATACAAATTGGGATGACACTTTCACAGATTGGGTTGAAAATTTAACCATGGCATAAAATAGAAAATTGGGCATAGGCTCCAACATGTTCACAGTATCATTTTCTTTTTCTTATGTAATGCTAAATGTGGTGTTTACTTCTATGCATCGATGTGTATGGGTAGCCTTAAAACACATTTCCTAATTTTCATGATTGTTTACACTTTACAGTTCTATGCAATGTCAATGTTGGCAAGAAGGCTTCCTAGTGTAATCTCTATTATTCACCAGCATCCCAATGGTCATTTCTCCTGCAAGAAGATGTATGGTTGCAGTTGCTATGATATGTGATGGAATAGAGCACACTGTGTTCCTTTCTAATTATGTTTCAACCTAAAGGTTTCTGAGTTTCCACACGCCTTGAGTGAGTGCACTTCCAGGCAATAGGCTGGTGAACAAGTAAGTCTTTCTATTGTCAAATATTAAATCAGGTCTTAGCAAGCTATTATGTTAATAGCAATAATTCCCACCAGCACAGGAAATAATGACTAGCTTTGCAGATAGAATCATATTTAGACCAGATCCCACATCTATCCCTTAAAACTCAAGCAGAGATAGGGAGGATTGGACCATCCATGATTCTTTCAACACAAAGCCTTCATGGCAGGAAGTATAAAATGTGCAGTGATAGAAACACTAATTTTACAAAGAACATCTTCAAAAGAATTCAAAATAATCCTGCAAAAAGATATAAAAAGGCAAAGCATTCATGGAGAATAAAATGTGTTCAAGAAGAGTGATGATGCAGCCCAAGATCTTTAGAAAGAAATCCCACTTAACTATAGACCAAGACAAGCACAAATCTAAAGCACCTAAAATGATATGGCAGTAAGCATGCAAAATCTAAGCATTGATGAGATAGCTGCCTCTTTGAATGAAAAAGCACTTATCTGTCCTCCTCAGCATTTCCATTGAAAACATACCGACTCAATATAGTCACACAAAGGCCATGAATGATGTTAATGAGAACAGTCCCTTTCATGTATGAGAGCCTACTTGTAATGTATTATCAACAAGAGCTTACATTAGAATTATTCATACTTGAGGTTTGTCTTTTCATCTAACAGCCTAAATCAAGACTACTTGGTCTAAGCAAATGTCTCATTGTAGGCGACTCAACTACAGTAATATTTCTTATTAAGATGCTACTGCACTTCCATTCCCAAACAGACTCACAGATGCCATGACCCAACTACAATTATGTATTTGATTTGTCTGTACAAATCTAGAATGAACAAATTTCCCCAACTATAGACTTTACAAAAATATTTTCCACAAATGAAGAATTCTCTAATAGTTCTTTTAGTTCTTGCTGAACAAGCCATAGACAACAATAAACCAAATACCTCCTCATATGATCATCCATCAAACACACACTGAAAATTCAGTCACATTAAAAAAACATGTTTTCATTTTTCAAAGGGCATATTTGATTTTGGTTTATAAAACTAAAGACCAAAGTAAGAACATCCAAAAGAAATTGAAGAGTCCTAACCAAGCTTTCTTTGTTTTCTTCTATTTTAGTGCAGAAGCTAATTTTTTCTAGCTTTGCAATACCTCTTTCTCAATTTGTTGGGCAAGCTCTCTTGTAGGTGCCAGAACTAGAGCTAGTGGTCCATCCCCATGCCGAATAGGTGGTTGTGCCAAACAGTGCTAAACAAGGATTCAAATATTACCACCATTAGATGCATACAAAAAAAGCATTGCCTTGTATGTAATAACACTTTCTTCTTTAAGGCATGGAAAAAAGTAATATGAAAAACCTCAAATAACCCATTTAAGTAGATTGACCATAATAAAAGGTGAAGCTTTCAACCTGAATCATGGGAATAGAGAAGGCTGCTGTTTTCCCACTTCCTGTCTCTGCACATCCAAGGAGGTCTCTTCCACTGAGAGCAACTGGCATGGCTTGAGCCTGAATAGGAGTTGGCCTTGTGTACTCATGAAAAATAATATCTTTCATGATGCTTGAATGTAAACACTGGAACGCAGTGAAGCATTATCACAATAAAGAACATAATCCCATCAAACACAAGATGGTCATAAAAACATAGAACAGAAAACTTTCAGAAAGCATAACAACACACACACCATATCTTCAAATGACTCCACAGGTGCAGGGGCAGGAGGTGTGCCTGAAGCCACATCAACATTTAATCGTGCTCTGACCTCTTCAATCTGTTGTCAATGTCAAAATACCCAGAATTCAATGCTTTTAAAACAAAATGTTGAGAGATGAAATCCAACACAAGCTGGGGTTAAAAATCATGAGTGCCCCAGTGTTCCTAAGAAACTTTTACTCTTTGTCAAAAACATTGACAGCATCCAATTAATCTTTTTTTCTGTCCAAACAATTATATTTCCTTCTGTTGAAGACAACTGAACACTGTGCACTGCAGCAGTCCCCAAACATCTATGCCTTCTTACCATAAACAATTACAATTATCTAAAACCTTTCACTCAAATACTAAATTACAATTTAAAGGGCTATAACAATCCATTAACTCCAAAGAATAACTTCATACATGTGCATAAGAAGGGAGTGATATAATGTTGTGTAGTATGAAAATGAAAGTGCATATAACCTTACATTTTAGAGTTGGTGGTGAAATTTATATCCCCAGTTATTAATGTACTTTAGCAACAACCTTAAGATACTAACAATCTTGCAAGAGATGGCATTTTAACAACCACAAACAAATTTAGAGATATTTCAAAACAAACTGACCAGAGTAAAAGTATACTGAAAGTGAAATTAAGAGGCATCCAGAAATATGTTTGCAATTAATTCTTCCATCCAAATTTCCTCTTAGAAGGACAAACATCCCATCTCAAAAAAGTTCTATAACATCAGACATCAGCACAAGAAGCTCGAGCATGACAATATTCACTGATCTTCCCTAGCATTTGATTTCAACCTTTCTCCTTGTAGCCTTCATGTGTTAATAAGATTCCTCTAGAGATAAGCCATTTGCTTCACTCATGCTGTACTCAATGTGGCATCAATAAAACTCCATTTGCAAATATCATCATCTAGGACTAATTGTATAGTAGCATGGAGTTTATGCTGAAGGGTATTAATTTTATGAAGAAATTTGAATAAATATGTCCCAATTGGTAGGAAATAATTGTGCCTTTATAACCTCTGAGTAATAGTTGTTGTTTCCCTATTGTCCTTATATGCAAGTACAACAATGATACAATGCAAATCACCCTCAACAATGTTCAAGTAGTTCAGATTCGACATTTGTTAGGCAAGCTCCTACACAGTTCATCTTGATGCCTAATGGTATCCAAAGCAATGGCCGAGGCAAGGTCCCACTCTGGCAGCAGGAGCACTCCATTTTCTTTTACAATTCTCCTTCCCTCCTCTGGAGTGATCCTGGAAGCATCATAATCCATTTCTTAGAGGAATTGCTTAGTAACCTCCTCATATTGTGAAGGATCCACTTCTTCCTTTGCCTTATTCAGTTTTCATTGAACTCATTCTACTTGACCTTAATTATAAAGTCTTTGAACTCCTTAGAAGTTACAAAGTTGTCGTCATCAAGGAATTGGGTACAAGCCAGGACCCTAACATCATCAACAATCAAATCATCATCATAAAATTCTATTGCCAGCCTATTATCTGGCAACTGCTCATTTCCTTGATCAACTTGAGAAGGAAAATGTTGATCAACCTCTTCATCACCAGGCATGTTCTCTGCAGTATCCTCTTCCTCATCAGGGTTTACCAAATAATCAACCAATTATTGAACACCAATTGGCACTGAATGGCTTGGTGCAGCATGCATTGAAGAATGAAATGGCATGGATTCTTCTTGAACAGGTTGTTCAACTTCTTTTTCTTTATGCCCTTGCTCAGCTAGCTTCTTTTTGAACTATGTGCCACCTTGGAAGCAAGCAAACATCTTCTCCATCCTCTCAATGGGATTTACAATGTTTGCAAAGGGGCACTTCTAGGAGGCATTATTTATAATCCTTTTCTCCTCAAATTGGACCATGGATGTCCATTGTTGTTTCCTCTCCTTTACTTCATCATCTGTTTGAAGATTCCTGATGACATCATCCGAAGCATGAAATTGATGATAGAATTGAGATCTTCCCCTTTCCAACCTCATCTTGTTAATATAACCCTCAGGATCATAGTTCCTGGCAGGGTCCACCTTCTTTGCAACAAGGTTGGCAAGACATCCAACCCTTCCTTAGCAGTTACAATAAAGTGGGAGAATTGCATCCCACCTGGAATTAGTGACCCCTTTTTGATTAGTTTGAAGTGGAACCTATCAAACTCATTAAGTTGCCACATTATCTCAATAAAAGCAAGCCTGTATGTTACAAATCTTGGGAGACAATGTGGTTGAACAGGAGTACCATACACCCTGAAAATTGTGCAATTGGTATGCAGATACCAATCCCCCCCCAGTTATGGTCAATCTTCTTCTCAGGATCAAATTGCAAGGCTGTAACAATTTTCTCTAAAATCCTATCTTTAGGGTGAAGGCCAAGGTTTTTCAGAACATCATGCATAAAGACATTATCAAAAACCAAATAATTTGTTGAGGAACAATGGGAGTCCCAAATATATGTCCACATTTGGACTGGCAATCTGTTTCCTTCTTCATCATGAGTTTTTAGATTCATGGGTCCAGCCCATATCTTTGCCCCACTATAAAGAATCATAAGCATTAATTAAGAATACCACTTGAAATATAAGCCAGCCTTTGGATCTTTCAAGTTGGTTAGTTTCTTGTGCATCTCTTCTACAATGTAGGCAGCATAGTCAAAGCTTATGTTAACATCCCTGTGTTGGATATCTGCAGCTAACATCATCATATATGGGAATCTTGATTTTATAATCCTCCCCGAGGACCTGGCATAGAGCAAAGTAGGTGTTGATAAAATAGTCATCAAAAATGTTTTAGTCAAAAGGTTTGACTTCATCCTTGGCAAACCTAACCACCTTCTTGTCATAACCTCTTCTTTTGTGTTGTGGAAGCCATAGCACTATGAAACTGTGCTTGTCCTTATCCCATTCTCTTTTGAGAGAACCAAAGTCTATGCTTACACTGACTGAGACATTTAGATCAAAGGTCTCAAAAATTTGATGCCTAGAAATTTCTAACAGAGGTGCTCCCTTCTGACTTTTGATCACCCTCTCTTTCTCATCATAACCCTGAGTTAGCACTCTGATCAAATCAACATTGATGAACACATTTGGCACAACTAATTTTCCTAAATCTTGGGTCCACAAATTTGACACCGGCCTATTGTATCTACTCCTCTTATACCCATATTCAAACAAAGTCCAACCATGTTGGGGGAAAATGGCATCCCTTATCTACTATGTAGCCGTTCGGGCAGGTTCGCCCCCGTCCCCGGGTCCTGCTCCGCCTGGTCCGGTCCTCGTCCGGGTCCTTCTGTCAGCGCACCGCCAGTGGTCTCAGATGGGGCCCCTGCTCGCTGCTGAAGAACTCCTCGCTAACTCCGGAAGTAACCTCGCAATCCCGAGGCGAACCCAAGCAGAACCCGGGCGTCTGGGCGGCAAAAAGTGATTTTTTTTTGTTTTTTTTAATGTTTACTTCACTTTGACTTTGACCCACGCCCATGGGAACCCTAAAAGTGACCTCTAAAACATGTTAAACACCTAAACTGCCTCATTTTCATTCATTTGTTTTGCAAACAAGCATTTTCATTCCACATCATATCACAATCTGTAGCATTAATAATTCTGATCTTGCTATGCAGTTTCTACTTGTCGATTTCAACGAACTCCAACCTTCGATTACAAATTGTAGATGCATGGGGACTTACTCTTTCAGAAAGGAAACACATACCTATGTAATAAATATTTATGATGTGGGTACAGTTTAAATAATTAAAATATTGTATTCAAATCCCTTCAGAGACAGGGATAATGTTCCCCATTATAACCTCAAATTTTCAAATATATTAAAAAAAATTCCAATCCATTCAGATACGGGGATAAGGTTCTCCATTATAACATCAAAATTTTAAATAAACAAAGAAAACACAGATCTCAAATTTTAATAACCATTTAAGTATAAAATAGTCAAATCAACTAGTCTCTAAATTTTGATTGTTTATTTTTTAATTGATATTTAAGATCACATTTTATCATCCATTATAAAAAAAATAAAATCATAATCCTAGATAAGAAAACAATATGTATTGCAATACAAACTCAAATTACCAGTAAACATTACAATGCAAAGGTCCTACAATTTGATTTTTTCCAACCATTAAACTTACATAGAGAGAATTTACAATATTATCCTCAAATAACCACAGAAAACATCACTGTGCTGCATTACAAAAGAGAGTGAAATAAAATTATAAAAGCAATATACATAAGAAAGAGCAACTAAACAGCAAACCCTATAGCAGCAAAATATAAGTGTATATAGCATTCTCTGAGAAGAATGCACAACTGAATCGCAAACAAAGTTTAAGTCTTAAAACCAATAGCTCCACTTCAAGTATAGTATCAGCTAATTTCTTAATAGGAGCAATGCAAGATCTGATAATAATGGCCCTAGTTTATATCTCCAAAGACAGTGAAGATAGGGGCGGCTTGTCAGTCTTGTGGGCTCAGCCTACTTCATCTAATGTCAATGTTGACATTGATATGGATGATCTAGAGAATCCATATGATGATTAAAACTTTGAAAGTGTTGTAATATTGAACTTGAAGTTTGAACAATGAATATTTATCATGCACGTTTTAAATGACATTCAAGTTTATGGTGGTTTTGTTGTTTATATGATGTTATCAGTTATGTGATATTCTAATCCTAATTCTGAATTCATGCTTCTAGGCTGCATATATATATATATATATATATATATATATTTACATGTTTTTGTAATTTGTACTAACGAACCCAAGACGAACCGAACCCACCCCCCAAAAAATTTTGCCGAACCGGCGAACCGAACCCGCGAACCCGAACCCGAACCCGAACCCGAACCGGCTACTTAGCTTATCTATAATGCCAAATCTTGTAATCTATCTATTAAAACACCCGTCCCCTAATCATGCTTTGCTCTCTTTGTCGACCTAGGCAATTGACTCATAAAATCATCCTCCATAAACTTCTTGGTACCCTTTGATTTCACACTTGATTGACTCATTTTAGGGTTTTTAGAAATTCTCTAAATGGCCTGCGGTTTTTCACAGAATTATTGAAATTCCTAGAATTCTAATTTCTCTTCGAAAATTTAAGCAAACAACTTGAAAACCCTTTTCTTTACAATCTTATGACAATTCTCAGACAATTTTTTGGAGTTCATATGATTAGAATACTTACCTGCAATCTGAGTGCCTTGAAATAAGATCAACAGTCATCACAATTTCAAGGTTCACCACATATTCGATTTGAATTGCCTTTTGAGAAAATGTGTCATGAAAGACCTATGCGCTGCATTCTAAGGTTGACATGCGTCCTCCTGTCCTTTGTCACTTCCAAGCACGTTTTGGTCTTGCACTAAATATGTGAAAATGTGTTGCATAGAAGATGTGTGTTGCAATCTGGATATGACACATGTCATCATCTCTATTACTACCACTGAGTGCATTTCCCTTATGCGTTGAAGATTAGAAATTGCACTCCAAAAGAACTATGCGCTGAAAGCAAAAACCGACACTTATCCATCTTTTATTAATCTTGGCCCTACGCATTTTCCCTATGCGCTCCTTTTATGAAAATGCACTCTGAAGGAATTGAGCGTTGTTATCAGATCCTGACAGGTGTTAAGCATTCATTGAATCCTTCCCAACACATATTACCAATGCGTTGGGAAACTAAAAACACGATGCAAAGGAAGCAAGTGCGGCAATCATAGTGTGACACTTGTCTTTACCTCATCAAGGTAAGTTTAGAGCATTTTTGCTATGCGCTCTGTGAACAAATATGTGCTCTAAGGAGGATGTGCGTTGTGACAAGATCTTGACACACATCCAAATCCTACAAACACCGCCTAGCACAATCTTGTTATGCGCTAGGGATATGAAAATGCACAACGAAGAAGGTTTGCGCTACACTTAGAGCTTGACACGTGTCTTATGTGGGGCCAGATTCTTAGCACTTAAGTTTCCAATTTAGGCATGTGCAAATAAGTTGTTCTTAAGGATGCACTAGGAAGAGGGAGTCCGAAACTAATGACATGGGGAACATAGACTTAGGACTTTAATATTTTCTAGAAAATGTTTTAACGAGTCATAAGTCCACTTGGTAACCTAGCAGAAAGGGTCAATAAAAGCACGGAACAAGAGCCCATAAGTTGTAAATTAAAATTAGGCTACCAAACAAAGTGGTCAATTGAGGATTAGAACAAAAGTGCTTTCAAGACCACCTAGACTTAGGGTTTTTCTAGGGTTTAAGCTTGGGAGAGCAACTACTTCAGTAAACCCTAGTGAAGACAAATAGCATTTGAAGACCAGGAGCTAAATGCAAAACCGAGAGCCATAAAAATCTAAAACATACCATCAGAATAACCTTACCAACAATTCAAAACTCAAGATTGTGGTTGAGAAGAAAAAAAGGAGCACTAACTAAAATGAAAAACTATAATATGAGTTTTGGAATAATGATTATGGACAATGTTACCAGATCCATCAGCCAAGCCACCAGATCCCGATCTAGTTT